>JAODUI010000004.1:3962286-3975653 GCA_027563995.1 Papilio gigon | reverse complement strand
CCGCTCGCCTACTCCGCCTACTCCGCCTACACCGCGCCTGTCGCTGCTTACTCTGCTTACACATACGCATCTCCCTACACTTACTATGTTCGTTGAAATGAATATTTGTTAAGTGAAGTCAATAGTATCTAATATTGTAAAATACATCGCAGAATAAAATGTAAAAAAAAAATATATTTATTAAAGGAACACATCATGAAATTTACTCTTTGATTTTCATGACCGTTTGAGAATTTTCATGAATTAATTCTTAATGTTTTTTTAGATACAAAGTCGCGTATTAAATTTATTAATCAAATCAGTCAGTCATATAAATACGATCAACATATTGAAGTAATGACACAATCAGATGCGTGTTATCAGTCTACCTAACTTGTCCCGTTTTCTCTTATTTTAAAGACAATAATAAAATAAAATTCAGCAACTAAACCGAAACAATTAAACGCAAAGGTTTCAAATTAAGATATTGCTTAATAGAGATCGAATGTACCTAATTAACTTAGATACCATGCTACCCAAATATACTACGCATAGACATTGAGGAGACAGTGTCGAGTATTTGCACCCGGTCAAATGTAGGAGGTGCTCACGCGATAGAGGTCACGTGGGATTAACGCACGTTTACACTTTTTACACAAAACACTTCTTACTTACAAATATCACCTACTAGCTTAGAAAAAACAATTGAAACCTGTCACACTAACCTATAAACTCGTGTGAAAAATTTGATAAGTAAAATAGACTATTTTTTTTATTGGCAAGTCAAAGCTGTAGACAGATATTTTTTGAACGTTTGAATTTTTCTAATAAAATTCCCGCAACAAATTAACTTCTGAGAAAACTGTCTGGTGTCAAAAAAACCGTACAACATCCTTGGCGCAAAAAAACGAAATATGTTTCTTAAGAATTATATTACAAAGGGTGCTACAGAATACAAACCCCTACATATGTACCTAATTTTGTGAGTATAAAAAAGGTTCTATTGTTTAAAATTATGTCAATATGTTACGAATAACAGAAGCCAGGTAACCGAAATATGGGTGTGATCATAATTGTTATGTTGTTCCACGAATTAACATTTTCAATATCATCTTTTAATCCAAAGAAATGATTACATTATTAAAACTTTTTCGAAAATCGAAAAACACATTGTTACATGGTGGGGAGCGAACCTGAACAATGTGGAGTACGGTCCGGCACGATCAAGCGTTTAATAACTGCGCCACCGACGCTCTTAATATACGTAAAGTCCAATAAATTTGTCGTATGTAATAATAAAAGTTAGTCTAAGTTTCTTTTTAATTTTTATAAGCATTTCTTGTTATTCTACATTGAATTTTCTAAACAATTCTGATAGTGACAACCCTAGACAAAATAAAACAATTGACTATTTAATTAATAGCAAACACGTGGAATGGGTCACGTGACTACGCCTACTCCTAAAAATGTTTTAATGCCGATACTTAAGGACATATGGTTTAACGCTGTGCTTTTTGGATAATGCCACAGAGACATTCAATTGTTTTATTTTGTATGCAGTTTTTTTTTTCAACTTACTCGGAATTTGAAGTATGTTTTGGTAATCGTTGGCCATCCACTCTAGAATACTTAAAAACTTTTTGTTGAACGTGACTGTTTCAAAAAGAAGGTATAGGTAGAGCTCAATATCAGATGTCAAGCTAAACGTTAAGTCTGGCTTCGAGTAAAATTATTAATTAGACATTAAAAAAAAAAAAGATTAAGCCCGCTTAACTTAACATATGAACGTTACAACTAAAACAAAATTTTAACTGGCAGTTTAAATTTACAATACTCAGTTCCTTTACACACGTAAGTTTGAACTGTTGCAGGTAAAATGAAGGTACGTAATAAGACTATGTCTTGGTTAAGAAATTGTATTTGTTAAGAATCCCATAAGATACTCATTTAATTAAAATGTTTCAGTACTAACACACACGTTCCTTGGTTCCTAACTGACCTATATCTTTAACCTACATACCCATTTCTTGTACGTATTTTATCATATGCTGTTCAGTGTTATTTTAACTGATACTATGAATTTCTCAATAACCTTCAAAATTGGAAGTAAATAAAATAAGGTATTTAAAACATTTTACTAAAGTTTTTGGATTTGTATATCACGTTCTTGGTTTATCAATTATATTATATTCAGTTGTTTATTGTGTAATACTTCTGTGATAAAGATACCAATTATAAATGAAAACATTGCATGTAAGTAAAACGTTTATTGACCGTGAAAACTGTCCGACAAAGTTGTCTTACACGCGCAGTATCTTAGCTGTCCTGTCAACATACACCCCTGTTCACTGGAAAGTGACGTTCTATATAGTTAGAAAAAAAACTAACTAAAGAGAAGAGCGTCTTTCAATATTTCTAAATTGCATTATTAGATTTTTTTCCTCGAGAATGCGACAATTGTTAATTAATTAATTAATTTATTTATTACCGTGTATGTACTTTGAAATAAAAAAAATAATTAATAAATTAACACTATGTAAATAAAATGGTGTGTAAAGAAGCCAAGTAAAGTCAAAAAGTAAAAAACTAGCTTAAGTTATTAAGTAAACAAAATCAATGTTAAGTAGTGAAAGCAAAGTACGTCTTTATAAGGTTTGAAGTTACCAACTTGACCACGTGCAGACGTACGTTACGTTTTGTTCACACTTACCTGCAGCGTTTTGAATGAACACAACACTTTAATAAAAACTTTCCAAACACTTATGTACTTAATAAAAATTTTTAATGTTTTCTTCGGAGCTTAAATATAGTCACACCCAAAGACTTTTCAGTGAGCGAACTTAGAAGCGAAATGTCCGAAAAAATGTGATATTATAAAAAAAAATAACAACATTACTGTTATTTAAATGAAGGAAGAATAAAATTGAAGATATATTTAGATCATTTAAAATGAGGCAATGAAATTGTAATGTATTGTCTAATGTTTAAGATGTACGATTGTATTTGTCGCGTTGTCAAGCTAAAATAACATTGACCTTTAAACAAGCTGTCACTACGAGCGGAGTAAATTGTACAATACCCTTTGGATTTAATAATTTCATAGGTCGATTATTTCCACAGATAATACTCACGTCACCCCTATCAAGTGCATTATTCCATTAAGCTTAAGATGAAAGGCGGCGGGTTGTTACGTAATATCGGAATATGTAGGTATCCGTCCGCTCGCCGCTCGCAGGCCGTCGGCGGCCGGTGACAATGAGTCCTGTCATTTCCAGACGACGACACGACTACCCTTCAATACCGTGTAACATTTAGACAGGACGAATCAACCAACGACTAGATTATATTCAAATGAACGTTCGAATCCCAAACACACTTAAAACGCAGGCTAATATTGTCGATATCTCACAATGTCTTGTATTAAACTAGATCGAAGCTTTTAGAGCTAGAGTTTTTTTTCAAAATCTAACAAATCACATAAAAACTTACCACTGATGAATTTTAACAGACGGTTATATTGGTCAACTGAGTAATGTAGATTTCTGTTGGTGTGGGTTTAACGGAAGCAAGAAAAAAATATATTTCGCTGTGTGTTGCCATTGACTTAAAATTATCAAATAACATTTTGTCTGCTCTCATTCTATTTGATAATGAGATAACTATATGTTTAGATGTACGTGTTTCGTCAATGGAAATGTAAGGTCAACGACATGTGCGTGCGCATGTGCAGGGTGCAGGAGATGTTAGATCACAGAACACATGGGTCGCCACGCCGCTGCGTAACTGACTCCTGGATATCGTGTGATTATATAACTTAATACAACTCGCTTCTGTAACTGTAGTTATAGCAAGGAATGTTTTATGTTATACAAACATATTGTTTCCAAGACGGCAATCGTCTGTAGTTATAAAACATTATAATAGGCAATGTATTAACAGTAGTAGCCGTAACTCATTGTCCACATGGTACCTCCCTGTCTTACAAATGAAGGTTCCACTTGTTATGAACACAACCGATCATCGCCTTGCCGGAAACGGAAACATGCAAGTGACAAAGATATAGCATTTTTTTTGCAAATTTATGTCAATTTGCAAGTTTATCCCGCTCAATTTATTACGAGGTGTTGCCTTGTGGTCAAAAAGTTTACTAATGTGTACCATAGAACTCTATTAAACACTATTAATTAATTTCTAATATGTGTACCATTGTGTCATGAAATAAATGATTATTATTATTAAAAATGTGGTTTTTCATTTACAATGCTAATGGCTAAAGTTTAAAATGTATTGAATCTACATGAAGAATATAAAAATAAATAATGTAACATCACTTCCCTGAATGTCAATCAAATAGAGGCTTCCAATAAATTTCATTGAACCGATTCTTCGTCTGAAAGTGGCGAAATGTCCTTACTTTGATTCACATCACGCCTCGGCCAATGCCAGAGGAGACGAGTGCTCTGCGTTGCGCCACACCACTCGCGACACACTATAAAACGTTCACACGAACTCATACTGGATATCAATCTTCTTCTACAGAAGCATCAAACAACCCAAAACCGCCAAAATGATGAAAATCGTAAGTAAAAAGTCGATTTTTTTATAATTTTTCACTCTTAAATGTAGTGTTTATTTAGAGCTATTTAGACAAGACTCTATTGTTGGTTTCAACTTTTTTATGACATAAAATCAACGTTGCCTTGCGTTCCTTTACCTTTTAGTGTTAGGGATGTGGGATGGTGTTAGGGATGTGTAATAATAGGCAACATACCAAATTCTGGGATGTGGAAAAGTAGGCTATTCGCTAATTTATTTATATTTTCTACGGTGGTACTCTGTGCAGTTAATGCATTCTCTGAAAACCGGAAGATAACAATACCTTCTTATGACAAATTTATAGACTAAAATATTTATTATTTTACAGTTCGTTGTCCTCTCTGCTCTGGTCGCCATCGCGTGCGCCAATCCTTCAGCAGCTATAATCGCGGCTGCCCCTGCACCCATCGTGACCGCCACCAGCTCGCAGTACTACCACCGCATCAACAACGGCCTGGCCGCTTACGTTGCTGCTCCTGCTGCTTACGTAGCCCCAGCCGCACCCTACGTTGCCGCTCCCTATGTCGCCGCTCCTGCAGCATACGTTGCACCAGCGGCCCGCTATGTAGCCGCTCCTGCACCCATCGTTGCCGTTTAAACTACCTGACCAAATGACCTGGAAATAAAATTATGCAAGTTTGAATCGCATTTTAATCATTTTATTCTACTCGTCCCGTCGTTTTTACTAAAGCGCCTTTTTGTAAAAAATAGCAAATACTTTTTTCTAAATATATGCTATCTATTAGTTGAAGATCCATATTACCCAACACTGTAAAACATTTACAAAAGCCCTATGTGCTTTCAATGTAATGACGAAAAAAAATTAAAGGAAAAAAATCAAAGAAAAACACATACGGTAAACATTGTTCAGATGATTAGATAAAGAACAAAGGTAATTTAATTTAGACGACCTAATTTTAATGTACATAATTTTATTGTTCAAACAACTTTCCAACTTTGGGTGTGAATGACTAATAACTTAGTGCCATAAAATAATTAGTTATTATTCTTCTGTCAACGAACAATACTCAATTAAAGGCAAGTAATCAATTTATGACATATTTATAATACTGTATTAATTTTTGATACAATATCATAAACAGTATATGTGACGCAGAATGCGTTGGCAGCCATTATATTGTTGACTATTTTAATAAGGTATTCTAAGCGTAACTCTAACTTGTGGTACAGAAATTTAACTTGAAATTAATAACAAAAATAAACCGTCATAGTGAAATAAATAAAATATTACGAATGTGTTAACATTATGATTTACTAAACGACGTTTGTCTACGGCGTCGCGTTACTTGTATTGTTTAGGAATTATAATGAACTGTTAAAAATCTGGATATATGAAATTTTAGAACGCCCAGAGCAACAACCCTTTTAAGAGCAAAGAACTCTTAACGTTTCAGTGATTCTATACAATAAACGTAATTGAGATCCCTGAAAAGTAACAGGGGCGTTTTGAAGCAATTGTTTTTTAAATACAATAACGACGACACATCTCCCTCGAACGTGATTTCATTCCTTTTTGATATTCTTTATACATTACTCTGTTCAATTTATCGTCAGATTCCACTGCCTATTTACCTGTACAAAAATACATGTGACCATTTCTTTTAAGGATAATAAGAGATAACATTTTTGTATAGATGCTTTGACAATGAAATCCCACGGTTACTCATATTCCTTTGCTGTAATTGACATCGATAAATAAAATGTAGGAATCATTCTGATACGTTTGGTCGCACAATAGGTGTGAGTTCAAAGACATTGTTTATTTACGGTCAGAGGTTAACACTACATTATTGTTAAAAGACGGAAAAAAACATATTTCTTTCATTGAAATAAATAATTTAATGAGTGGCCATAAATATTTATTAAACTTAACTTCATGTCGTTACATACTTATCTATGCGTATAGTAAGTACCCTATGTAATAATAGGCAACATACCAAATTCTGTCTCTTGATTCTAATCATTTTTAATCCATTTTCATTGCATTTAATTTCGTTAACAAGAAAAGGCGTGGACAATCAGAAGTTACATAACATCAAATGAAGGCATTTGTACAAACCTTTACTTGCGAGCACTTATGTATTGCAAGTAAATATTAATTGCATTATTATTTAACTCCATGGAGTATTGTTAAACGTTACAGAATCATTACATAACGCTCGGTGTACTAATTAAGCGAATACGACCATTATTGGTAACAGCGGTACTTTCCCAGTGCCCATGTCTATCCATTATTATTCCTCCGACGTCGTTTCAATACGATTTTTGTAGCCATCAAGGTTCATGTCCTTACCCATTGGACCATTAGGTATTCCGCTACACCCACAACGTTGCCACACTACAATGCAAAATTTGTTACACCTATATATAAGTGAAGGCTTCATTTTTAACTGCCCGCATTGCAATTTTAATAGCGGTCATGCGAAGGATCGGTACCAGCATGCTAGAGACGGTACATATAAGAATTAATTTGCTATAAATAAGCTTAAATGTAATAAATAATAAACAACATGTTTGTTACAGGTTATTGTGTTATCGGCAGTATGTGGATTGGTGCAAAGCTCAGGAGTTAGCTTGTCGGGCCCGGCTCCTCCTGCACCTGTAGTCACAGCTGCAAGCTCCCAATACTTTGAAAGGACGTTTAATCGTTTAGTAGCAGCGCATCCAGCTGTACATCCAGTGTACCCTGTCGCGCCAACACCTCAAGTGATTCAAGTGGCTCGAGCTCCACAGTTCATACCGGTGGCACCAGCGCCTCCAGTCGTGAACGTTGCCCCAGCCCCAATTATACCAGTTGCTCCAGTACCAAATGTGTTTCACGTGGCACCAGTCCCTGGGCTATTTCCGTTGCAGCCACCAAGACCAGTATTTGTCCAGCCAACGACAAAAGATAAACCAGCACCAGTGGCACCAACAAATCCACCACAGAATACGCAAAATGATCCTAATGTGGCTATAGCAATCGCTACGGCTAACGCTGCGGCGCCAGTCGCTACGTTTTTGCTTCCGCCTTACCCATTCGGACAGCCGCCTTCATTCGGTTTTATACCATCGTCACCTGGTTTCGTGCCTGACAGACCCAGAGAAAAAGAAACAACAACCCAAACCACAGCACAGACTGAGGGAACGACTACTGAGAAGGAGAGTGAATCTACAACGCCGGTTCCAACAAACATTGACACGAACTTCGTTCAAGCTTTACCTTCAAATAACAATGTTAATTTCAGAGAATATTTACCGCCGCCATTCCAATTACCATTAACACCCGATGCACCAAGACCAAGCCGGTTACCTCCTTTGGTACGGCCGACTCAACTGCAACCAAAACCTACTTATTTACCGGCACATCCAAGACCACAATCGGGTAGACCGCAGAAGGTTAAAACGTCAGTCGAAGTTGTGCCAGTACCACTTACGTATATCGCTCCACCTCCTATTAAGAAACATCACCCTGTAAAGTTGGTAAAAGTAACTAAGCATATTCACACATTCATTCCGACTGGTAAAATAATAATAAGACCTATTTCACATAGAGTACGTTCTGTTGGTAAAGCAGTATACGTTAAAGGTTACGGTAATCGCAGAACTGGGAAGAAAGCAGTACTCTATCGTAAAACTATCTCCAGGCGTACGAAAACAAGAGACGTCGAACCAACTACGCTAAAGCCCTTCATCAAGTCTATGAATCGTCCTAGTGCATAAGTCATAGTGTCAAATTTTAATTTTAACCACTTGTTAAAACTTTCACTATTTGTAAATAAATGTTATAAGATTTTTTTTATACGATATGGAGTTAGTAAATAAATATTTATACTTTTATAAATAGATTTGTTTTCTTACTACCTTGTACTAGTTAAAAGTACGTAGAAAAAACTACTTGTAAATAATTAAATGTTGATACGATAATAGAATACATCGAGGATGTCAATACAGTGCGTGAATATGATTATTGATATAATAAATTTGAAAGTAATGGATAAATATTTGTTAGTAGGTAACTCCGAGACGGCCAAATGAATATGTAAGAAGCTCGTTTCAAACTTTCAGTTATAACTAATAGTGGAAATGTACAGTTCAAATTTCTCGTGTGTAGGCTAAATTTTAACTGTTACTTAAATTGTACAGTGCTCCTATTTTATCTACACATGACACATGCGCTGTAGCGGACTTAAGGAAGTTGCGTGAACGGATCAACGCGTAATTTGTCATAGTTAAAGTTCACGAGAAGAAGTGTATAAACCATTGATAATTAAAAAAAAATCTTTAAAAGGATTACTTTCGAATTTCTTATAATAGCCGACCATTAGCTTGATGATTATTAGTTCCAGAATGACTTACTTCCTTAATTGGAACTTGATGATTTACTTAATTAAAACTATATAATTGTATGTTAAATGAATATATTAAAATATATAACTTTGACACAAACAAGAATCGTAGTCGAGTTCTCGGATATATGTAGTTAAGCAAGTCATTGCTAACAATAATTAGAATTTAATAAACACAAGGATGTTTTAGACAATCTCCAGTCTCTCACTCAACATTTAAGTAGATTAATATGGTTTAGTACCGATTTTAATTACTCCTTTTATTTCTTTATTAGACGTACAATTGTGTATGTAACTTAAAGGAAAAGTCGATGTTATAGAACTCAGAAAACTTGATATTACAGTCAGACATTACAATAATAGATTTATTTGTAATAAGTTATAGTTATTTAGTTTATTTTATTTTATGTTTTGAACATGGCTATTTGTAATTTGGATTTGAAAATGTGTACAAAAGATTTTATCTTCTTTAATGTTAATGTTAGCTCAATTTAACGCAAGTATTAATTTAACATTGCCCACTAGGACAAACTGCAGTAAAATGTTATACTAACATAGTTCTTTACAAATCAGACTTGATAACATATGTGCATAACAAGAACTGAGTCTACGAAAATCAAGTCTTCAATCTCCTACAAGACTAATAATTATTAAAGCTACGAAGATGTATAGGACTCTTTCAAAGCAGTCAGTATTCCATAAAGTTCTGATATTATGGAGAAAAGGTTGATAACCAAAGTTTTATCACTCTAATATTAAATGACATATTTGTTACAATAAAATAATTTTCTGTGTGACAAATGATCTGAATAAAAAGTTATCAGTCTGCCCAGCTCCGTTTTCGTAATCGACTTGGTCGCGCGCCCCCATTGCGTGCCCGGCGTCTAGAGTCCGTGCGACATCGGCAGTGACGAAACAACACAAGGTGAATCTCAGTGCTTTGTATATAAGGTATTGTGTTCAAAGTTTTCGTATCACTCACATCATCTGTCCAACGCAGATCACCAAACAAAACAATCAACATGTTCAAGGTTCGTTCTAGCCAAAATTACATGTTGAAGTTTAATATATTTAAACAGTTTTGATACTAAGGCAAATGTTGCCCAATGTTTTTTTGTGGTTATAGTAAGAGCGTTTAGTGACACTGTTTCATAATGTTCACGACAAAATAATCATTTTATAATATACTTTTTCAGGTACTTCTCCTCGCTACCATCGCAATGGCTGCCGCCAGTCCCAGCGTGGTCCCTGCCGCAGTGGTAGCTCCAGCGCCTCTCGTGGCCGCGCCCGCGCCCTTGGTAACGGCCTCCAGCTCGCAGTACATCGCACGCAACTATAACGGCGTGGTGGCCGCGCCTCTGGTGGCAGCCGCTCCCGTGGTGGCTGCACCGGCACCCTACGTCGCCCCGGCTGCGCGCCTCGTGTCCGCGGCTGCGCCCCTAGTGTCTGCCGCCGCCCCGCTGTACTCGCGCTACGCTGCGCCCTATGTTGCTGCCCCATACGCTGCTGCCCCCTACGCTGCTGCCCCCTACGCTGCTGCCCCATACGTCGCTGCCCCATACGCAGCAGCTCCTTACGTAGCATCTCCTTACTTCGCCCCCTCCGCTCCTGTCGTCGCTTTGAAATAAGACTGAATCCTAGATGAACTTGAACTAAAGTATACTACTAGTAACGAATAAATACATTTATACCTCACTAAACATTTCTTTTTATTTCCAATACTTAAAATAGGTAATACAAAATATTTGCATTACTGACATAATACGATTTATGTCCAGCTTTTGCGTAAAATGATTATATACGTGGCGTACCCAAAGCTTTTCACAAACAGCCTGCACGTGGTCAAATAATTTTCTACTGATTCTCAAACTGGCTGTACAACGACTCCAGTTCTTGCGTAAGAATGGTGAAAATTAATCAAAAGAAAAACTATTCAATGGCAGATATTATAAAACTTTAAAGAAAATAAAGTGAATGGCGATTGATCGGTTAAAGGAAATTTCACATAAAGTATCAAATAATTGATTGCTGGTAGATAATTTCTAAAAAGGTCTTAATTTAAAATAAAATGTAAGTAAAAGTTTAGAAATAAACTCATACAAATTTTTACATTCCTAACAATTTGTGACGGGTGTAATTGTTAAGTAGTTAAATAGAGCTTTCGTAGAAAAAACTATTAAAGAAATGTATGTAATCAAAATATCCTACGATAGTGTTTGGTATTTCTTTGTATTTATTTACAATGCGATTTACTTAAAGGAATAGATCCGACAATGATTTTATTGGATTTAGAAAGAAAAAAAAATAAGAACATCAACACTTCTCATACATTATGAAATTATTAAAATGTATTTTTCTAAAATCAAAATAATAAAATCTTCTTAATTGGACAGATGATTAAAAAAACGTTGACTTCTAATATTGTTATCAAACTTATACCTTTTGTGTCGGATTTAGCTATATTTCATTGTACAGTAAGAATTCATTGAACAGTCAGCTACATGTGCGTATCATGCATGAACAGGGATGCCTTTTCTAAGTCAATAGATAATAAGATGTTGTAAATGTATAGGAAATTAAACAATCGTATCCTAGACTTCATCTGTAATTCTAAACGAACGAATACATTTCAAAATAGTAAATGAAAATTACTCCTTGTATATATCTGGCATAATTTATCGTTCCGTATATATTCCGTACCGTACGTATTTTTCATATTCTATAAAGAATCAGGGTTTCTAGCAAAAAAAAGTTAGTCGTGAAATGAGATAAATATGACCTCTAATCGTTAGACAAGCTGTGAACTAATAGAGAAATCAACCTATAATTTACAACTACATGTTTTTATACCAGACACTCTATATTACTTATTCAATAATTTGCAACTAGCTTAATTTATGTAAATAACATGTATATAAAGTTGTGGTTTAAACGAGAGAACGTTTTAATTTAGGCAGCAAATAGGACTAACTGCTTATTTACTATTTTATTAAATGCAACAACAAAAGATATGTTATTTGTTACATAGATTAAATTAAAGTAAAAGTTAAAAAAGTTTTTTTTTTAAATAATTATTCTTACATAACACGTCTTTACCCTTTATATCAACTGCATAAAGCATTCGTATTTTTACATGCAAAGATCTCACGTTCTCAAAATCTTGTCTTAAATAACATTTTACGTTAGTGAAATCAAGTAATAAGTGACGAAAATAATGTGATCCGAATGGATGGCTTGGAAGTGCTCCAGATCATGTATCATGCGATGTCCGGGTTTTTTTTTTCGAATTTGAATTCATTGTTACCGGCGCAAACATTTTGTTAAGATTATTCCGTTCAAGACTTATGTCGACACAGCACAAGGTGAGTCTTTTCGTCAACCGTTGTATAAAAACCAGAGAATATTCGTTAGACTCATCACTTGTATCTGTTCCTCGCAGACTAACAAACAATCGAAATGTTTAAGGTATAAAGAAATACTGTTTTTCAACTCCAATATTTCCGATCGTATTAACGTACAACATAAACCTTTATATGCAGTATTGCTGCCCACGGGACTATTTCCATAAAATATTAATCTTTGATTTCACAAACGTATTTTTATATTAATTTACCAATATTGTTCATTCAGGTACTCATCCTCGCTATCATCGCCATGGCTGCTGCCAAACCCAGCGTGTTACCTGCCGCAGTGGTGGCTCCAGCCCCTCTCGTGGCAGCGCCTGCGCCCTTTGTGACGGCTTCCAGCTCGCAGTACATCACGCGCAACTACAACGGCGTGGTGGCCGCGCCCCTTGTAGCAGCCGCTCCTGTGGTGGCTGCTCCAGCACCTTACGTCGCCCCAGCAGCGCGCCTCGTGTCCCCGGCTGCGCCCCTCGTGTCCGCCGCCGCTCCGCTGTATTCTCGTTATGCTGCGCCCTACGTCGCTGCCCCTTACGCTGCTGCCCCATACGTCGCTGCACCTTACGCGGCTGCTCCTTACGTAGCCGCACCTGCCCCAATTGTAGCTTATTAAGAAGAACCACACCGAGCCATTTTGTACATACCAAAAATAATTAAAAGAATTTCAAAATATATAATAATTACAATTTTATTGATATTCACATTCCTGCAATTGTCTCATATAATAAGCGCTCTTATACGAACCAGCAGTTAGTTCCTTTATATAGGAAATTGAATCCTAAATAAAGTTACTTAAATCAAGGTTTTCTTTATGTATATGAAAATACATTACAACTATTAACACGTTCTCTGCGAAACGAGGTCTAAATCAACCCTAATGCAACTTCCCTGTGCTACAGCAAGGAAGAACGTGTACTGTTATGTAGTGCAAAGGACATAACTTTGTTAAAGGAGGACGGGTTTACAGTGACAACCCTTAATTGTGTACCCAGGCGTATTATCGAACAAATGGAGCGGAGAAAAAAAACAAACCATACATGAA
>JAODUI010000004.1:3950717-3962143 GCA_027563995.1 Papilio gigon | reverse complement strand
TATCAAACTAATCTCTAGTCACGGAGCGGGTCGATAACACCTGCACCATGGACAGAAAGTACGCAAAAATTGGTGCAGCAGCGAACGTGTTAAAAGCACAATGTTAACACGTATGTTGGAACCACTGTCATATGCTCAGACATATGAAAATATTATTGTAAAGTGTATTTCCCCGTTAGAATTATGAAAAGATAATTAGTTGCAAACTCGCTCTACTAGGTTGTAAACTATATCTGTTCTTAATTACATCTACATCCGTTCATCTGTTCTGGAGTTATGTGATACCATGATATTAGTAAAAAGATAAAATAATACCATAGTTTCAGGTAGCATCACACGTAATAAATATAATACATTGATTTCATACATTAATACAGTAATTGCATTATTATTAGCGAAACTATGATAAATTTTACTAAAAATTGAGGAGAGAGCAAGGAAAAAGAAAGAAAACAAGACATTAATTGTAAACAGCCGTTTAAAAAAACAGTAATTCTGTTCGAATATGGAATAGGAACTACATGGTCCTTCAAGAAGCGAGCGTATGTTGTTCTCAAAGGCCGGCAACGCATCTTCTCCTCTAGTATTGCTGATGTCCATGGGCGTCGGCGACCACGTTTGTGATTTCGCCGCTCGTTTGCCCCCTTCTATTATAAAATAAACATACATAAACAATCTAAAACGTTATATTCACGCATCGTTAATTAACTTGATTACTTACTAAGTTATCTTTATTGACAATTAACTTTATGATACCTATTGATTATAATAATAAATGTAATAAAAACGACACTAAAACAAATGTAAATAAAACGTTGATTATTTTTAAGCCAATCAAATTATGTTAAACTGTATCCTATAGTCGGTAACTTTGATTTTACTATATAGTACCGGGCGTATTAAACTAGCTCTACTTGTAGGAGATTGAAAATCTATGCCGGTTAGTCAATATTTGAAACTTTTATATCGGAACAGAGAAAGGTACAAGCCTGCAATTATTTCAGGAAGGATGCGCTGAAGATATTAATGATTATTGCAGATTTTGTTTTGTCACAATTTTCTGCACTAGAGAAATTTTATCTATTTGACAAATTAAAGCCGAATGAAGTATTTTATTTAATTAAACAGCACTATAAATTTTCAAGTACGTTATTTGTTTACTATTTGTATATAGAGCTCTTAAAACAAACGGTAATGTTTTTTAAGTAAACGCAGTACAATTAAAAACGTTATTATGTTTTAAATTGTAAATGCCGATATAATTTCCTAAACTTGCTCCATATAACTCTTCAATTAATGGATAATATTTAACTGTAATACAAAATTATAACAAAGTACTGTCTTGATATGCAAGCTATAATCACAAATGAAGACAAACATTCGGCTAAACATTGTTTAGTATTTTTCCAAAATTTGTTGCACTACTTCTGACTTAGTTACATCGTAACTTCATTTATTCTTTAAGCGCACTTAACGGATTTTCCGTTGAATAGTAATTTGCTAGGTTGCATTTACGTTGACCGTTTCCGTGCAACACGGTGACGAAACTGCACAAGGTGAATCTTGCCAATACTCTTTGTATATAAGGTGTACGTATTTTCACCAAACAGTACATACTATTTGCATCTCTCGAAGCACCCAACTAAAACCAAAACAAAATGTACAAGGTAGTTATTTATTTAATCTCTTAGTTTTTTTTTAAATTAACAGCAGTCTTGGTTACTAAACATTCTTTAAGGAAACAATGTCATTTAGTACTATTTATGATTTTTCTTTTTTTTTTAAGGTAATATTACTCGCTACTATCGCCATGGCTGCCGCAAAGCCCAGCGTGGTTCCTGCTGCTGTGGTGGCTCCGGCGCCTCTCGTGGCGGCGCCCGCACCCGTGGTGACGGCCTCCAGCTCGCAGTACATTGCCCGTAACTACAACGGTGTGATAGCCGCGCCGCTGGTGGCAGCCGCTCCCATAGTGGCTGCACCCGCGCCCTACGTCGCACCGGCGGCGCGCCTCGTGTCCCCGGCTGCGCCCCTCGTGTCCGCCGCCGCCCCGCTGTACGCTCGCTACGCGTCGCCTTACGTCGCTGCCCCTTACGCTGCTGCCCCATACGTCGCTGCCCCATACGCGGCCGCTCCTTACGTAGCTGCACCTGCCCCTATTGTAGCTTATTAAGACAAATTACACCGGACCATTTTGTACATACCAAATATACTAATTAAAATAATTATGCTATAATACTTGATTTTATTACCTTTTCTTTCATTAGATTTGACTTTGAAATGTGTTAAATGAATAGACTAAGAAACTTTTCTTGGTTCTGTTGCAGCGTGAAGTTCTAAAGGCTTCGAAAATCTCGGTCACGTTACACACTTCGAAATCACGGTATACAATAAGATATTGGGTGAATTTATATAGCCCATCAACAATGAACTCAATGAAAAATACCTGATTAAATCTTTGAAGGGTCTAAAGCCTAATAGTTAAGACTACATACGTATTTCCGATCACATGGTCGAGAGTTGGAATCCCGTCATTTCGCTATTGTCTTACACAGTACTCTAGCACAATCTTAGCTAGCTCAGTTGGAAGAAGAGATATTAGTAAGTTAACAAAACTACGCTAATATTAAAAAAAAAATATAGCATATCTATCTGCTATCATTCAAAGTTATTTTATTTCTCTACTGCTGATGTAATCAAACGTATCTGCGAAGAAATTCAAAGATATGTGTGAAATAAACCAACACGCACTGGGCCAGCGTATCGATTATGGCCTAGTCACACCTAATAGTAGGATAGGCTCCGAGCCCCTCAGCGGGGACGTGTATCGAGCTGATGATGTAATAATAAATAGAAATGTAACATTATAATATTGTTTTCATAACATTATAACAATAGAACGTTTACAAAGTGTTTTGAATTATTCGTCACCGATCGTAAACCATTTGACCAGGTCATCAGCGTACGATGTCTCCTGAATATAAATAGCTTCGCGACAAATCCTTCATTAAAATTCATTTGAAAAAGGCTATTCTTGATACGTTACGATATTTAGATCGCCGGTCGACCGTGGACTAAATATGTACACGTACGAAACACATTTAGAAAGGGGTCACTGGTTTTTACTTCAGTTATTACCATATATGATTTTATGTCTAAAATAGCATATTTTTAAAATCAAATTTCGTAAGAAAAATTCATAGAAATGGAAAGTATGTGGTCTGTATATTTTATGTTTAAACAAAGAAGTACGAACAGTGCAAAATAGCTAGTTATATAAAAATAAGTAATAATGAAACGGTCAAACGATGTTCATTATTTAAACACAACTGAATTGTCTTGTAACACTTGAAACTTTTTTTAACGTTTGATTGAACTAGAGACTAAAGCATAATAAACAATTAAGTTACTTAAAAACTAGCTTATGCTTACTATTCAAGAGACATTAAAAAAAAACTTTATTAATAGTCTGTGTGTTCATCCGAAATATTCTACAGCAATGCCTAATTTAAATGAAATGCGTTTATCTGTGTTGGGTATACGTAATAAAAAAAAACGTCCATCCATCCAAACTTGCGCATTTATAATATAAGTAACATTTTTTACGCCGAGATACACTAGTATTTATTTCCTTTACTTAACGCGTATATTGTCCATAAAATAGTTCAGTCTCGTTCTTAACGAGTTGATATTACAACTTGTACTTTATTACTACACAAACCCTTACCTAGAAACCTCTTTAAGTTATATAAACGGCCCGTTGATGGTCAAGTGTGGCTCGTTCGGTAACCGATGTCCGTATTGATTCATAATCGAGCACGCGCAGCTCCCTGCAAAGGAAAGTGAAAACAACGGCTACTGATATAGACGCAACGCTTGCAATACTATGAACTATATATTGGACTTGTGACACATACACACTCACACACCACATTGTACCTCGACTCATCAAGTCGCATTTCATAGCAAACATGTCACTCCTGAGAATAGTAAGTATACGCTACGATAACAACGCTCTTCAACTAAGTGGAAGATGTACATATAAAAATAATGTTGAGACTTACTTAACCTAAAGCTTTGATGGCTCCTTACCTTTAATTTTGTTTGTAATTTCAAGTCTATAGCTCATTAATAATTTTATCTAACGCCATACTACTTTACACGTCTTCAATACTTAAAATTGCTCCTTTTATTTGCAGATAATTTCCACCTTCATCATCATAGCTAGCTGCCAAGCTAGCGGAATAGGACATCTGGTACCGGCAGTCAAATCAATACCGATCGTTCGATATGCTCCGTTCTACAATTTCCCGAACACAGTGCGAGCGATACACGCAGTAGCTCCTCCAGCGCCGGCTTTCGCTCCCGCATTACCTGCGCCAGCGCCATTACTGCCAGCTCCGTTAGCAGCACCGCTGCCTCCTCCTGTCTTACCTGCACCCTTCCTGCCAGCACCAGCACCAGTGTTGCCGGCGCCCGCGTTCGCTCCTGCACCTGCGTTGCCAGCTCCTGCGTTTGTACCAGCACCAGTGCCAGCTTTTGCTCCTGCACCAGTGCCAGCTTTTGCTCCGGCACCAGTGCCCGCTTTCGCTCCAGCACCGGTGCCCGCTTTTGGCCCTGCATACGCACCAGCGTTCCGTGTTGTAGCTCAAGCGCCATCTATCATCGCACCAGTTCTTCCTAAAATAGCTCCTGCTATCCCGGCTCTTCCTCCAGTCCCGATTGTAGGCCCAACCCAGTTTGTCAGAGCTATACCTTCTCTTCCAGCAGTTCCGTTTTCTCCGATAGTGAGACCGGTGGCAACAGGACTCCCTGCGCCTTATTTCACGCCAGCTGTTGCTCCAGCGCCCGTGGCAGTAGCAAGAGCTCCGCTTGCACTGCCTTATGCAAGCCACTTTCCCCATTACGCGAAATACTTCAGCCCTGCGCCAGTATTCCCCGCTCCCATAGTGAAACAAGTCGCATGGAAATGATTTAATCTCAACCCGCCGTAGCTTGGGAGTAACGTTATCTAGTCTTATTCCGTAGTTCTTAAGTGACTGTTGTTCATTGTTATAATTTTATAATTATAAGGCTGTTTTATACGAACTTTACTAATAAATGTTGTGATTCATATCTGCCGAAACATTTTTATTTTTAGTTTTTTAAATAAATAAATAGGAAAAAAATCAATACCAAAAATGTGAAGATGATCGTCACATATGTTTGAACCTTGACTAAACGAATGGAATAAAATTACATTTTAAATGATAAATGTGAATTAAAATCTGGAATATAAATGAAAAATAATCAAGAAGAGAGTAAAATAAATACAACAAAGACTTCTGTACAACGCAATAAAAAAAAAGAAACGAAAGAATTGCCAATAACCTAGTAGTATACGGTACGGATTTCCCATTGTTACAAAATAGCCAAGTTTTTCTCGCATACATGATCTACCTTCCAGTAAAATTACCGCCAAAATTGGTCCAGCCGTTTCGAAAATGAACCGAAACAATTGCGGACTTGCAGACAGATGCAATGAAAAAAGGTTTTTTTATTGTACTTGAAGTATTTTTTTTTAATATCACATACAAACACTTCAATTTTAGTAATTGACTAAACTATAATCCATGTTATGAAGTTAGACCTAAAATGTATAGATGAAATTATAATTTATAATGGTGTACTAGTTGGTTTAATTAATGATCAAATGTTTAGTAGAAATAGACGGCAATCATTTTAGTAAAACAAATAAAGAGTCGAAAGCGTTACGCCTATTAATTGAAGTCTGGAAAAACATTATAAAACTAAATAGATTTGATTAATCGTATATTTGATATATACTTCAAAGTACTTATTTTATGTATATTACAAACGTACTTTTAAAAATAAAAATAAAAATTTGTGTTTCGTCAAGGAGACAAGAAAAAAGGATACAAAAAAATCTAATTTCAACTTTAGCTATTATAGTACTATTGATATAGGCCAATGTAAAATGGTTATTATTTCCAATACCTTGTTTTATAAACTTGATTCAATTGCCTAAATGATATTCAAACATTTTATTCTTGTCAACCTGCCGAGTCTTTTATAATGTTCGATATTCGATGTGGAGCACATATAAAATGAAAGAAAATTAACTTTTTAACAATATGTAATTTTAATAGTTTGTATAAAACGTTTCATAACATAGTACTTAAAATTAATCATAAGTCTTTTTAAGGAAGGCCAGTCGTGTTCGCTTCAATTCTATCGTACAAACGCTGGGGCGACGCCGTAGGCTGTGCGGACTAGAGGAGCGGCGGCGGCGTAAGGGTAGGGAGCGGCGTAGGCGGCGGGCACACCGTAAGGGCTGACTGCGGGGACTCCGTACGGGCTGACTGCGGGGAGGGCGTATGGTGCAGCGTAAGGTGCAGCGTAGGCGGCAGCGACAGGGGCGGCGAGAGGAGCCGCGACTGGGGCACCCAAAGGCGCCGCTAGTGGAGCAGCCAGAGGCGCCGCTACTGGGGCAGCGAAGTAAGGACTGGCGGCCCTGTTGACAACGCTTATCTGTGAAGCGTAAGGTGGGATGTTTTGTGGGACCGCAGCCGCGTATCCGACGTGTGCGGGCGCCACCAGCGGAGCGGCTAGCGCTGGTACACTAGCTTCGGCTCCGAGGATGACAGCGGCAGCGATAAGGACGATCTACAAAAAAACATAAAATTTAATAAAAAACTAAAATATTAATATAAATGTAATTTTATTTCTAACGAATTAAAGTTCCTTACAGATTTGAAAGCGACCATTTTGCTTGATTTGGAGGTGTACCTTCCTTAGTGAAACGAAGAGGTGATGTGTGCCTGCCAAGAAAAAGTTTCGCTTTTTATACTATGCACATTGTGATTCCAATTACGTTCCGAAATAAGCATTTGACGAATTGCGGGCGGTCAATTGGGATTCTCCGAGGCGCACTCGAAGAAATGGATCAGATTGGAAAAGTTTTTTTAAGTTGCGAAATTTGAATTGATTCCGATGCATTCATGTGCTTGCAAAGCCGTCTAGTACTGATATAGGGACGGGTAATATGGTTTTAAAATTACTTAGAATTATTTAGCTTGCTTTCATAGACCACTATCATTTTAAGTCTCTATAACATCGTCAAGTAAGGGACTAGAAAAAAGTCTTAGAAAAGATTATTATAATGAATCAACTCGTAATAACTGTAATCATTTTAATATACAAGGAAGGTTAGAGAAATAGTGACACGAAAACTTTTGGTCAGTGTAAAAGTGTTTTAAGATTATTTTATCAATGTGTTCTATCACAACATTAGAAACATAAACAATAAATATTTGATTCACAAACAAGTTTACACGAGGCTTGGCTCGTATTCAAATAATAATAATGTTTAGTTATAGTTTAGTTCCAAGTATGTAGAACATGTGCGCGTACTTGAAAGACAGTTTGTTTCGTATATCGTCCAGGAACAATTTTTCAGATAGTTTACAAAATTTTGCAATTGGTATCTCAGTAAATAATATAATATGATTTCATTAAACGAGTTGTGTTTTTATAAAGTCTCAAGTTCTAGGAAGTTTTAGTTTGGACATAAAATTTTGATATTAAGTTATTAATGGTGGTGTTGGTTATTACATATAAAAAACTGATAAAATCTGTTTAAAAATGCTTGCTCTATTATTTCTAATACGAATTCTGTTTACAAATCCTACACACCTCCAGTTTTAATTGAACAGTAGGACTTCACAACTTGTATATAGCCTCGGCAAAATTTTAATTGTCAATAATTATTTTATAATATATCAGTATCTATTGTGTTATAAACAACAAATAAAAAAATTCTACAACGTTGAAAATTATTTCTAATACAAATGTATTAGACAATTCATTTAAAACATTACCTGCATTAGTTGCATTCCTGCACACCGGTGTCGGTTGCTTGCACGCATTTAAACTATCTCGTTCTTTTTTCAAATGTTTAAAAAAAAGTATGCAAACCATTTAGAAATAATTGTAAAACGAACTTGAAGATGTATGCAATCGTGTTAAACCTCTCGGTCAATTTCTGCATAGAATCTTAAAATATTTTCACTGGTATACACCAGTTGGCAACGTTCTAACTAGATTTCTCTTGACTGCCCTGACCCGCTTGTTTGAAATAAGATTGACAAGATTATATGACAATTATACGTATCTTTGCTGTCAATTCGTATGAGGAAGTGTTTTTCCCTTTCGACCGTTACATAATATTAAGTGAAATTGGTATTAGTACTCCTAATTAGAATTCATCGCTCGTCAATGCGGTCTGGGTCAAAAATCGTGGAACGAAAAGTAGCGGTGTCCAGCGCATTAACAGCCGAGTATATTCAGCGGCCGTGCGCTTGCCCAACAGTATCACGACTCGGTATATAATGTCACGATATCCCGAAGACGGCACAGTCCATCTGATTCTCTAATCTTTTTCACTTGTGAGCAGTCACAAAACCTCAAGCACAATGATCGCCAAATTCGTTGTGAGTTTAAAAAAAAAATCTGTAATTTCTATAATGGACATTTCATTATCATGGTCATAAGTTACAGACATTTTATAAGCATAAAAATTAGACGGCTTCTATAATGGAACGCAAATGTACGCTCAGAGGATTGACAAAGACGATGTAGAATACTGTTTTATATTTCAAGCTATCGTTTATAATTCATATCAACATTGTCTTATAACTTTGACAACACTTGTCGTAATATTTTTTATTTTAATAACTGATTATTATATTTCTACAAGGTTATCCTCGCCGTCGCCGTGGCCGTAAACGCCGGAGTCCTGCCGCTGGCCGCCGCGCCCGCTGCCGTGGTGGCTCCTGCCGCGTACGCAGTGGCGCCCTACGCCAGCTCGTACTCCGCGCACGCTGTTAACCACGCCGTCGCTGCCCCAGTCGTTGCCCCAGCCCCAGTCGTCGCTGCCGCTCCGTACGTCGCTGCTCCGGCCCCCTACGTAGCTGCCGCTCCCTATGTAGCCTCTCCCTACGCCAGATACCTGTCCGCCCCAGTCTTAGTATAAACGAATTTGGTGACACCATTGCCTAGTGACTTGCTTAAACGATATGAATTACGATTAAATATTTTATAACCTCTGTATTTGTTTAATTTAACACTGAAACAATTAAGACAATTCAAATCTACACTATTCTAATATTTTTTTGGTACAAAATGATGTTACTATTATGACATGAATATGTGAAGTCACTCACATTAGTCTTGGGAGAACAGTTTCATATAAAAGACCATCGTTTGACGCAAAATACTTCTTAAAGTAAATAATTTCTGTTAATTCAACATGTGTGTATTTCTATGGCGTAAAGTTTTTCGATAAATAATTTCCGCTCTCTTTCATATGTGAAACTTCTAAAGATCTTATAAATAGCAAACTTTGTCTACTAGGCCTGTAGTCGTCAGCCGACACGAAAAGGTTCAGGCTCGGGGGCATTGCCCTCTGATTTGGAGACAGCAAATAAATCGTCTCCTTGTATTAACTTACAGGACACGGTAGCCCTACAATAAAACTAAAGCCTACTACAATTCATTTATTTACAAGGCAAGCCTATCGCTACAAAAGCTCCGACAAATTAATCTTTTTTATTTTTTCGTTTGGGTTTTCTTATTTTTTACATTACTTCCGACATTAAATAACAATTATCCCGTAGTTACGTTTTGTGCTTTAATTTTTGAATTTTATGATCAACTATTTTTTATTTCAAACGTGAAAACTATTTAAACATCCAACAATATAAATTGCTTGGTCGTTAAAATCAATGACAAGGCTGTTTACCGCAAATAGCTTGAAAGAATCTAGAACATGCAACATAAGTTACTTACGTTCTCTCACTAGTGAATGTTGAAAATGTATAACAAAAAAAAAATAGCTTAAAACACTGAGAAGATTTAACATCAATAAAATCGATTTATCACCGATATCGCGATATGAAATGATAACAAGTCAACTAGACCGCAAAACAGTGTCAATGGAAACGCCCAGCCTCGCTTCAACCAGCTGTCTAACCACAAATCATAGAGAACACACGACACAGAGATTGGATAATTTATCAACAATATATTTTCATTTAAACTTTTATTTTTAATTAATGCTGAATGAATATTCCAATTTTGAAATATACAATACATGCTCTTCCTAAAAGGCGACCAAACTACAGGTCAGCTGGTGTTGTAAACGTCCACAGACAGGGGTGACCTCATTTCACTTAAGGTTTCGCTACTAGTTCACTATTCATATTAAAAATTAAATAGTATTGTATCAGAGTATGTGTCGAAATATCAGAAAGCTGCCGCTAAATAACTTGCAAAGATATCAGACAGAATTTACGAAGGTTCGGGGAACCTAAGTTGCCGATGCATTGTTTTAGAATCTGGTACCGGAAAGTTTTACTCTAGCTATGAAGACGTTTAGGTCAGAAAGTCTGTGCAGTAAGGACCGAAAACATTTTCGTTTCCAATTGAAACAATGAACTATAGAAACCCAATATTAATTTTATGAAACTACGCTATTGGCATATAACGGTAATTAATAATTGCAACTTTAACTTAATTAAAGAACATATTAAATTTAAAATTTATTAAGAATTTTTACATTCTACAGTTTCAAAAATAACTCAACAGACTATTTAAATACGTGATGTGAAAAGTTAAACAACTCTCTGCAAACAAATTAGTCTTTACCTTTAAAATAAGTTACGTGTGTCGAACACTACGAGCGAACAATTTTCATGTAAGGATAAATAAATTTAAGCTGACTTACACATAACATAAAAGGGACTTTAGGAGATTGAATAGTTTTGATACTTTATATTTTAACTTCATAACAAGAGACGTAGCATATTACGAAGACAGACAAAGACTGGTATTGTTTTGGTCTGTCTTGGTAGTCATTAAGAGAGCAATTTGAAGCGTCAATAGCCTAACGGTGTAGACTACCGATCTAGTGCCTGTGGGTTCGCATCCCATCATTCGATTATTTTCGAGAAAAAAAAAGAGTCGGAATACCCACTAAAATCGAGCGATGTTACTTCGCGTCGCCTTTTGGCTGGGCCACGGGAACTGTTTCGCAATCTTCCGTGACGTCGTGACCCATATCCTAACACAAGCCATTTCAAACTTATTAGGAATGCTTACAAGAAATATTAATAGATTAATTAAAATATACTATGTAATATAATAAAATAACGTAATTTTCATGCCGGATGTATGATGCTTTTGAACACTGATATGATGTTAAGATAACATTTATCTGTCATCTTTATGAACATCGGACAATTATCACATTGTTATCATCGCGGTCAGTTAAACATGTCAGCATATTGTTAACATCATACAAGTGATCGGAGCTCAGATATCATATATAATACTTGATATGATCACATTGTTATTAAATCTTATTGCAA
>JAODUI010000004.1:3939897-3950617 GCA_027563995.1 Papilio gigon | reverse complement strand
CATCATACAAGTGATCGGAGCTCAGATATCATATATAATACTTGATATGATCACATTGTTATTAAATCTTATTGCAACAACCTTGGTGGGAATTTTACAAATTAGCTTTACTTGCAACTTCGTTTATACATAGTTACAAGAAACTTGGTAAGCGACTTATACTAATAGTGACCGTATTCTATCTATGTGCCAATTTTCATCCAGATCTGTTGAATCATGGTGGAGTGACGTGCTAACATGTATTAATTCATATACCATTTATTAATTCATTTTCTTCTTTTTTTAAGGAAACTAAACTAACGCTTAAACACGAATCTAGCTGATGCCAAATTAAATGGTCGAATGAACCATCTTTAGGCACTTACTAAGCCAGCGCGTTGGTACGCGTGCCTATTCACTCTACTCTTCGAAATCCTTTTGAATTAATGCTTTTAAACCGACGAAAAATTGTTAGTATTATTAGAATTTATAACATGTAAATTTCATTTTTAAAAATATTATTGTATGTAGAATATTCTTCAAATATCAAGATACAAAGACGTCGTATATCAAAGATAACGAACGCACGAAACGCATTAAAAATAAGATCAACCTCAGAAGCACGTGTAATGTACTGACTGACAAAAGTGTTATCTTAATTTTGATTACATACAAATTATAAAGTGTTTTTTCTTCTTCGTTGCTACAGTCTTCCTTGACAGTTCGTGGTCACCGTGCGTCAGAGACCCGCTTCACTGGCAGCCATTTTTCCCTAATCGGTGTATATGTGCATTGGTGCAACAGGGCGGGCACACACGTCGTGATTTGGTCAGTCCAATTACCATCCAGTATACAATTTAGCTATTCGTATGGTTGATTTAACGTTATGTCTTGAGAGTTATTTATACTAGACTTACCACTCTCTAAGGTTAGTTGCCCAAAAAAAATGCAACCAAAATTATTCACTTAGTTACAACTTAAACTGGTCGCTTATCACTTGATTTAGTAATGAATTAAAATTATTAACTACTCATGAAGTGAATTTAAAAGAAGTCTTACAATTGTTTATTGTTTTGTTTATTTTTCCAGTTTGTTTTGATGCAAGTGACAAGCAAGGATAACAGCCAATTAGCGTATTGATTAATAAAAACGTGGCAATGACGCAACTGACGAATGATATTACAACAAACAATAGATTATATAAATAAGATCTGACGGACATGTTGCAATGGCTCACAGAATGCGAAGGTTTTGAAAGCGGTAGGACTACTTATGAAATCCTTTGATTTTGTATGTTCTTGTCCCTTGCCACCGTATATTAAACTGCCTTGTTACAAGTTATAAGTATATAGACGTATTTATCAGTTATCTGTTACAAAGTTCATTCTAATTTATACTCAGTTCTGAATGACATGAAAATGTATTAATAACAGCGTATTTAAAGACTCAAAGGTTTTGTTTTTGTTAATTTTCATGACTTCACGTCCACGAAGTCCTTTACTACTGTTAAAAGTTTCTCTGTAATAATTAAATTTGTATGTACTGTGTAAAAGTGGTCATTGAAACAGACAAAATTACAATTAGTCAAAATACAAATCGAATATAAGTAGAACGTAACTTTGTTTCTGTGGTGTGCGTATTTAATCTTCCTTATAGCGCGATAGAGTCGCATATTCTAAAGTCCAGGGGCATCGCGAAATACATATAAAAGGTTACTGGAAAAGGGCAGTCGTTTTATCCTCTGTACTTATAGAGTGAACTACCGAGCCAACACGCGCCAAACATTTGTGATATGTAAATAATACTAAATCTAGAATCTAGATACTAGATAGAGATTCAAAATGTTGGCACTTTATTCATTTTTTAATTTAAAGTTTAAAATATTAAAAACCTTAATGAGTTCTCACACAAAATAGTAGATAGTATTAATAATAATTCAAAGTAATTATTTTGCTGTCGGTACGAACGTAAGGGCCGTTATAGATGACCTAGGCCCTTGCTAGGGGTAGGGTTAGACCGATTTAGTGGGACCATGTGACTAAGCACTATAAAAGCTCAGCTCGCCAGAACCTTAGCACATTCGCTCCCACATCTCCTTTCTTCACTTCACAAAACAACCCCAAAACAACCCTCAAAAATGTACAAGCTGGTAAGATTTTTTTTTAAATTAATCTTCAATAGTAAATACTGCGATATTTTTAACAATTAATTCTAACAGTCTTAGTTGTGTTTTTCTTTGGCTAACTTAAATGGGTTATTAAATATATAACGTGAAATAAATTTATGATACTAGTTAAAATAGACTTAAAGGTTATAGATTATACATTACTGACTAACTCTTAATATGATTTATTTGTATCATTTTATGTTTAGAATTCACGACACGTCACATCTCTTACTTATAGAAATAACAAACAAGAATCAGACGAGTTTATTTTCTATTTCGTACATACGTATTTAAAAGTGTTTGTTAATATCAACAGAGAATACTCTCCGTCCACACTTAATAATTATATTAAGGTTGTGATTCTATAATATGTAAAAGTTTTTTTTGTCATCAAACCCAATGCTTTATCGATGTTTAAAATACCTTAAATGGTGTAAAAAAAGATTACAATCATTTAATATTTGTTTAATATTATAAAATATTAAAGCTAACAATACCTATAAATAATTAAAATAATATATATATATATAGTTTTAGTCTTAACACATTGCACATTAAAGTAAAACAGACCAATAGAACAACTTGTTTTCGATCTTTTTCTGTACGTATCCATGATGATCTGACAAAAAGTAAGTGGTAACGACCCAATAAGGTCAGACGTTGCTATCCGGTAGTCAATCACTTTTTATCCAGTCGGACAAAAGAAAAATGTCTCACCTTAACTACATCATGACATGCCTAATTTGACTGAATCATTTCATCTTTTCGATATACAGGCGAAACTAAAAATAAAATAAAATTGACGTATAGTGTTTTTACGTTTACGGCCTTAGCGTATACAGCAGTATTCATTTTACATTATAATGCTTAAAAAAATATAAACAAAAATAATAATATACAATTTAATATTTTATTTTTTCTGATATATCGATCAAGTAAAAAACATTGAGTACGTTTTTTTTCTTCAATAATTACTTTAAATAACGAATAAAATAAAAAGATTACAAATAAAAATTGTTACGCAAAAAGAGTACAGTCCTCGAGGCGGTAGGTGTAAAAAAAATCTTTCATATAAAAAATAATAGTAATAACGAATACATAATAATAAATATTACTATTTAAAGAATAAGAACGAATGTAATATTGTATACTTGAACTCACAATTATAAAATGTTACATAAATTACTAACTGCCAACCTTAATAACAAGTTTAAGCCGTATTCCATTAAATCACTTCAGGTCTTTACTTGGAATCTGGCTTTGTAACTTTAGTCGGGCGTTATCGGCTTCTAATTAAATATTATAATACAAAGACCGTACCATTACCTATTTTATATCACTTCTCGCTTTGACACAAACACCGTTTGGACAAAGCTTTGTTTAATTTACTCTAACATAAAGAGTCGACTTATGTATTACATCACTTTGTAATTTTAACAGGGTTTCATATTTCTGGTCATGCTAGAGTTACTTGTTAATTCCTCCGTTGAGATTCCGCAACAATATCTAGTCTTAAACTTCACGTAAGTCTAGAGCTTTTGTCTACAAAAAGATTAATTCAAATCGCGGTTGCTGAGTTCCTTCGTAACTATGTCAAAAAAGTTTGAGTGATATTTTATACGTATAGATATGCTGTGGTTTTTTTAATGAAAAAAATTGTAGTTTTTTTTTTTTAATTTACTAATATTTGTTGTAACCATTCCGGTTAGCTTAAAAAAGCTTGTTTTAGGATATGATCCACGACAATATTCGAATGGCGAGATTCGAACCCACGACCGCTAGATCGGTTGTCCGTACCCATAACCATTAGGCTATTGGCACTTGTTAGCGTATTGTTGAAGCGTTCTATTTAAAGATTTTAGAGTACTGTCTAACATCAACTGTACTTCATTTGAACTAATTTTTTTTTCTATTTGGTTCTGGATGCTTTATTATAAAAAGTTTAAGTTTCATACGTGCAAATTCACAGTTACTCCCACTGACATTTCAAATTAATAATACACCTAACGCTTTGCTGCAATAAATAATAATCTCGCACTTAAAAGTAAAACAAGCTCGCCAAGTTGGCTGTTAACAACGAAACAGACGAATTCAAAGGATAATAGAACTTATGTCTTCGTAATAAGAATGATATGCGTTCGTTAAGGTATCCCACGTGACCGGTTTAATTGTTACCAGTTAGGTTATAGACTCTTAGATGTATGTACGTCTAGATCAGTTAAATCCCACGCGAAAAATACTTAATGTCCTTAAAGGACAAGAAGTCGATAGTTTAAATTCATTTACCAGTAAAACAACCTTTTACCGCAGTAATAAAACTTAAATGCCCAAGCACTTATTGCCGTTGACTTTACGAAGGTATTTTATAACGTTTGTGGTTTTTTTTTTGTTTGTACTGATTTAAGTAACACACTTAAACTGTATGATCTAGTCCAATACTTTTTTTATCGAATAAACGTGTATTGAGTATCGACACAATGTCGATCTCGCCATATTTATTGCTTTTTATCCTTTTTTACCGTTAACCATTCTCTTTGTTGTAGGACAAATGTAATTATAATTGTATATAAAAATACTTATAAGACAAATGCTGCGTAGGTACAGCAATCTGTCATATTACTCCTATGGGGACTTAACAAGAATCAAATTACTAAATGTTATAACCAAGTACGATTTTTTAATTTAAAAATTAGTAGATTTTCGTTACTTTACTAATATTTCTTGTAACAATTCCAACAAGGCTTTAGGCTTGTTCTAGGCTATGGTTTTCGACGTGGAGTGAAAGTGCGGGATACAAACCTTCGACCAGGACATTGGATGTTATGTTATGTCGTTAAGGAAACAATCTTTTTTCTTTCTTCGATATTAAAAGTAAGTTACACTTTGTAGTTTGTATTCGCCGCCGTCCTGGCCGTAGCCGCCGCCGCCCCTGGGCTCCTCGGAGGAGCCGTCGTCGGTGCCCCCCTTGCCTCGCCATGGGGCCATGGCGCCGTCGTCGGTGCACCTCTCGCTTCGGCCTGGGGCCATGGCGCCGTCGTCGGTGCCCCCCTGATTAGCACCGGAGTGGTTAAGGCTGCTGTCCCTGTTGCCACTTCTTACGCTAACACCGTCAGAGTGAGTTACACCGGTTTTGAATTTTTATCATAAATAGTACTTGATACAATAGATATTTCCAAAATGTTAAAAGATTATCGAAAAAGAGCGTAAAGTGTAACATCGTAATATTTTCCTTAGATCGCCACCCCTGCTGCTGCCGTGGTTGCTGCGCCCGCGCCGATCGTGGCCTCTCATGGAGGCCTCCTGGCGGCCCCTGCTCTTGCCCACGGATGGTAATCAACCGGTCCCATTCCCGCTCGATCTCTAACATCTGGATCGAGCTACGCAACAGTCAACGTCTATCTTTACATATTATTTAATTCTATAGTATTAAGCACCTTTGGAATGGTAGATTGGAGCGAAACAAAGCTCGCATCTAAGTTCGAAAAGTATTGAAATAAAAAAGCAATAAATTACGGTGTGTTTTTTTTATAATTTAATGACATCACAGTCAATACAAGGTCGATATTATCAGTAAAGCCACTATATTCAGATGTAACTGTCCGACGAACAGTCGGACTGTTCAGTCCGATTACCATGTACATTTCTCTGTTTAAAACTGAAGGTGTGTATAAGCATAATCTATTGTATGGTTGTTAAAAACATTTTAAAAAGTCACATGGAATAACCAAGATTTAGTTATCAAAATCCTTTCGTGTCAAATCATGGAAACATATTTTCTTAATGTCATTAAAAACATTGATCTAACTATCTTTTATTTATATATAAAAAACGTTAGTTATTAATTAGTCAACACGGCACGTAGTAGATGACTATGCAACAGATTCAATACAACTTTCATTTCGATTAACAATGAACATTAAAAAACAACACCTCGCATAATATGCATCAACTTGCGTTGTACATACTAAACACTTTATGTTAACTGTATATTGTAATAACCTATAGAAAATCAACCTACTTAAAACAAATGAAAAGTTTATATTTAAATTTTGACTTGACTATCTAAACAAATGATCTACATTAAAAAAAAATCTATGAAATACAAAGTATATTGTATCCGTTAATTTTTTGCACGATAAAAAAACCACCACTTCCAATAAATCTGATATGTAAATTATTAAATCTCAATATTTACTCTATAATAAAACAACCTATTAGCATAAAAACCAGTTTAAAGTTTCTCTGAGCGGACGGAACAATAATAAAGTCGACTTTTATCAAGTACCAATTTTGATTACACGACAAAAAAACTACAGCAAAAAGTGATTCCTTATAATAAACGACAAAATTACACCGCGACTTTTAAGATTCCATAAAAAAAAATTACAATTGATATTCAGAAATAATTTACGTTGATGGATTACGTCGCGCATCGAAAGTAATGCCAAAAACTTCGTCGGTTTGCCAACGGAATAATTGTTTTATAAATTATCAAAATTCTTGTATAGTTACATTTACATTGTCGATATAGAACGACGCGGTTTACTTACGATGAATACGCTAGAGCTTGACCTCTATACCGCTTATTGTTAAGTGGTGATGTAGTCGAAAAATGATACGGGCTAGCCTAACTAATGCCTGTTCACTCTACTCTGAATTGCTTCAAGATTATATTTGGACGGAAAAATTAATAACATGGAATAATTAATTTAGTTACGTTGGTGCTTGCCAAGTCTTGAACGGGATGTCGAAGTCAGAGCGAAGTGGAAAAGACTGACGCGGAAGGATAACCCAACCAACGAATGGGATAAAGGCTAGACAGAGAGAAAAAAAAGAGAAATTGCTTAGATACCGCCCAAAATAGCGTAAGTAGATTTTAATCTTCCAAACAACAAATTGCTGTAATACACTATTTAAGCGCCAATAACGTAGTGGTTAAAAGTACCGATTACAGATCCGACGGCCGTGGGTTCGAATCCCGCCATTTGACTATTATCGTGAACCATATCCTAAGACAAGAATTTTCAAGCTTACCAGGAATGATTACAAGAAATATTAGTAAACTAATAAAAATTACTAATGATATATAAGTGACTAGCTTATACTCTTGGTGACACTGGGTGTACTGCACCTTGATAATTCATCGCGGAATCAACCACTGTCTCTTATTACCAGCGGTCGATATAATAAGGCGGTAAACAAACGAGTATTGTGCTAGTATATCATACGACGTAAAAGGAAAAGCCGATTCCGCATACCTCTTACTGCTTGATAATGTCGCTGATACATATATGTAGGGTGCTGTCGCGAAAAATTATACTGATTTTGTTTTTGTAATCCATGTTACATTTTAAACTAATTTATTTTGGAGTAAACGGAAGACTATTAATAGTTTCATCATTATCGGCATTTGTCTGCCCACTGCTGGATATTAGCCTTCGACAGTATACTGTCCTCCGCCTTCCGCATCCTTAACATAGGTGATTAAAGAATTGAATGTAGTTCTCAAATAACAACAAACATGTCACCATCTATCAAAAATATCTTATCTGTATTTTATAAGAAGAAAACAAGGGTCATCTTTTAAACCATGTTATGGTCCTAGTCTTTCAGTAGTGAGAAACGACTTTAACAATGCACCGAATTCGCACTAAACATTGAATGTAAACACCAAATTATATTGATGTTGTGTTAAATTATGTATAGTTTATAAAATTTAAATGCGATGTCAGGTGGAATTTATTACAGTAATATTTATTAGATTGTCCGCATCGATGTTTATTTTTTATTAAGTAAATTTTGTATTCTTTATTAGTTGTATCATCTCTATGTATGTTAAAGCACGCTCCGCCCATGTGTCCGGCGAAGCAAGAAAGCGTACTCAAGGCCGTTTTAATAAACTTTAACATTTCATTTATAGAGCACAATAATACCGCAAAAAATCTGCCTATATTATTAACGACACTTGAGCACTTACTCCGCTTACTGAAGTGGTCAGACATTTAACATTTTGTTCTTGTATATTGAATGAATAAATTATAACGAAGGTATTGATAATATATACAGCGGAGCTGTGACTTATTATGAATATGATAAATTCTTTGATATAATTGGACGTCTTTTGTTTTTAATGCAACGTTCTACATGTGCTTAGATTTTGTTTTAAACTTTTTAATGTTGTTGCTTAATATAATATAATCACTGTCTAAAAACAGTTGCATTTTAACGGGTTATTGCAAGCAAGCGGCCTTCTATTTCGCCACAGTAGCAAAGTGTCAACTGTTCATAGACAGATGACACTTTTGTCACATTTGCAGATGCGTTGCCTACCTATGATTGACAGAAGGGATAGGAGGATTCGCACACAAAGAGAATATTTTATATGCGTCCCTGACAAACCCAGCATATGAATATCGGACTTTACTTTACTTCCACTTTTCGCTTGTCTTTTGTGTGATCGTTGCATTATGTTGTGGCCATGTGAACAACAGATGTTGCGCAAAATTTTTGGCAATTACTTTAAAACCTTTTAAAATACAATAACCCAAAAAGTAATTAAACTAGGAAACTAAAACGATAGTCAATAAAAGTAATAAATATATGAAACGTCCAAAATACTTTTTTATATTTAGAAAGGGAATTTAATATTCAAATGAATCAACAAAAATTATTTTATTATTACTTTTAGTTTATTTCTCTACAAATATTTTCAGTCGTTCGATGTGTCTGAACTGAGAATCAACGATCCCCGTTTTCTCGACGAAGCTTACCACGGGTGTATTCCATACACTCCGGTCGCAATAGGAGTCGAATACGCAGCAGCACGGGCAATTGGTGCGGTGTAGGTAAATGGCGCTGCAGCATATGTTGACAGTACTGGAGTAGCGGCGTAGGTGCTGATGACAGCAGGCGCTGACTTGATATCTACACGAGATTGGTGAGATGACGCTACAGGCGCTACTGCTCCAAGTATAGGGGCCACAAAAGCGGCTGATCGTTTATGGATGCAGTGACCTTCCTCAATTGCTTTTGCTTGTAAATGCGCAGCGCTGGCGGCAGCTACTTCAGGAGTTTCTATGACGGTTGAGGAGACAACGACTGGTGAATAAGCTTTGGTAGCAAACCCGGCTGTGGCGATTGGGGCACTATGAGCAACCGTGGCTATAGGAGCAGAGTACGCTACTGGAGTGGCACTAACAGTGCTGATTACAGCGGGAGCAGATTTCACATCAACGCGAGACTGGTATGTTGAGGCAGCAATAGGAGCGGATATAGGTGCTACGACAGCAGCAGGGGCGGAAAAAGCGGCACGAACAGGGGCTACGATGGGAGCGGCAGAGTAAGTGCTGACTACAGCTGGAGATGATTTAATGTCTAAACGAGATTGGTAAGACGAAGCGGCAGGAGCTGCGATCGCCGCAGGTACGGCAATAGCTGCTGGGGCGAGAACGGGGGCAGCAGAGTAAGTGCGGACTACGGCAGGTGAGGATTTAATGTCCAAACGAGTTTGGTAAGATGTCGCAGCAGGAGCTGCGATAGCGGCAGGTGCGGCAATGACTGCGGGAGCTGCTGAGTAAGTGCTGACTACCGCAGGAGATGACTTAATATCCAAACGAGATTGGTAAGATGTTGGGGCAGGAGCCGCGATGGCAGCAGGCGCGGAAATAGCTGCGGTAGCAACTACGGGAGCTGCAGAATATGTGCTCACTACGGCAGGAGACGACTTAATGTCCAAACGTGTTTGGTAAGACGTTGCGGCAGGTGCTGCGATAGCCGCGGGAGCGGCAATAACTGCGGGAGCGACGGCGGGAGCTGCTGAGTAAGTGCTGACTACGGCAGGAGATGACTTAATGTCCAAACGAGACTGGTAAGAAGTTGCGGCAGGAGCTGCGATGGCAACAGGAGCAGAAATCGCCAGTGGAGCAGCAATAGCCGCAGATGCAACTACAGGGGCAGCAGAATAAGTTTTGACTACAGCAGGAGAGGACTTGATGTCCACGCGAGATTGGTAAGATGACGCAGCAGGAGCCGCAACGATCGGTGCAGCAAACGCAGCGGGTGCAGCAGCGTAGGTGCTCACCACAGCCGGCGACGACTTGATGTCTACACGTGATTGATGAGAGAAGGCAGCAGGAGCAGCGTAGGCAGCATTAGCGGCTACTAACGCCGGTCCGGCGACGTATGTCCGAGCGACCGGGGTGATGGCCGCTGACGTCACAATCGATGGCGATGAGTGGATGTCGACTCGGGATTCCGATGTATAGGCCGTCGGTGCGCCACGGAAAGCTACCAGGTGTGAAGGCTTCGCCATGGCAAACGCCATCAAAGAAAACAACACCACCAGCGAATTCATCGTGGTCTGTGTTAGTTCAGATGTGAACGACAAACTGATGCTTTCTTTTTGGCGGTAAATCGTTTTTATACTGGTCTCGGTACAACTGAAATAAAAGTCAAGTTCAACAAGTTCTGTTACTCATCGGTTCGAAAAATAAAACGACGTATTCGTAACCTTATATCAACCAATGCGAAATAAAATGAGACAAAACACATTTAAATAGTAACGATCTTCTTGTC
>JAODUI010000004.1:3885476-3901778 GCA_027563995.1 Papilio gigon | reverse complement strand
GTGGGAACGTGGGCAACGGCAACGGGAGTGATAATGTGACCCAAAGAACGTTTCTCCAGCAGATGTCCATGTCCCGAAAGATCAAAAGACTTCGCACTGAGTATCGGGGCCGCAACAATGGAGTGGGAAATGATATCAGGGCTGCTGCGGACATCAATGCGAGACTGTTGAGACACAGCCGCTGGGGCTATAGCGTGAGACACGACAGGGACGAAAGAGGCACGAGCGACGACGGGGGCTGCGACCGCGTGCGATACGACCGCCGGACTAGAGACGACATCCACACGGGATTGATGGGATACAGCGGAGGGCACGGCGGCGATCACTGGTACGGCGTGAGCTACGATTGGGGCCGCGTAAGCAATGTGACCCAAAGAGCGCTTCTTCAGCAGGTGTCCGTGGCCGAATTCTAGAGCAGAGTGTCCCAACAGAGGAGCAGCGTAAGCACTGTGCGCGGTCAGGACAGGAGCGACGTGCGCAGAGACGATGGCGGGGCTGGTGCGCACGTCCACACGGGACTGGTGAGAAACAGCGGCGGGAGCGACGACGGGCGCAATAGCGGCGTTCGCCACAAGAGTGGCTCCATGAGGTTCCAGTGCCTTAGCTTGAAGGTGAATTGCGCGTGCGTCGATTACGTCAGTCGTGTGCAGGGAGCGTCCATGGGGGACCAGCAGCAGGGCAGGGTGATGTGCTGGTTGCGCCAACGGGATCAGAGATGCACACGCCGCAGCTACAAGAGCGGAGAACACCACCAGCAATTTCATTTTGAATCGTGGTCTGTGTTGTGATTTAGCAAAGATGATCACTTCGAACCGATTATCGGTTGACTGATAATGAAGCTTTATTGTAAACAGCTTTTATACTGTCCTCAGTCAAATTATTAATTAAATTATACCCATACCTGGATAAAAGTTAATGTTTGTGAAACGACAATGTCAAGAGTCATATGAAAGTAAACAGCCTCGAGGCCTGCCCCTGCAACGTTTATGTTCACTTACGTTTCAAATGTACTAATTTAAATTAGTTATAAAAATGTAATTTATGTAATAAACTCATTTAATCTAATATAAAATTTGGTTCATCCATCTATGCTGTTACTTACTTTTTTATTAGATAGTAAATTTACTAATATTCCTTATAAAATTCCAACTATGCTAGGGGGCTCGTACTAGGATATCGTTTTAACAATAAAGGATTAAAGGGGTTGAAACCCTCGACTATACGGTCGGAAGTCCGTGATCTTAACTATTGAGCTATTGGCGTTTTATCTGATTGAATCTTGGCAGTAGTTACACAAGATATACGAGTTGTTGGGTACAAGTTAATATTTCACACGGAAATATGTCACAACGGACCAATATCCTTACAATCCGGAAAGCGATAAAAAATCGTTACAATTCAGGTCTAGTATAGAAAGTACTTTTTATATCGAAGTAAATTTAGTGGCGCGTATTCAAATATTTGACCTAATAATTTAGTAATTAGGGCATCACTTCATTAATCAGTAAAGTTTTGATTCGGCACTAAATACTAACATTATTTTGTCTATTTAAATCTTTCGGCCCATTTTCATTTCATAAATAAACCGCACGAGGCGACTGAAAAAAAGAAAACCTTCTTTTGTCAGTGTTATTATCCAATTCATTATTTTCATATATTAATTGAATTAAACCTTAAACGATAAGAAGGGTCCATTCCTTTAAGTTAAACGACCTTGTATGCTACATTTTACCTTAGATTCACATCATACAAACATACAATATCCAGGAACATCGAGTATATTACCGTCGTGAGAACGTTACAATGAAAGAAAACACGTTTTGAAATAAAGATCATTATTTATAATATTCGGTGCGTTTTTAAATTCTTTACAAAAATCACTGCATCTATTTTAAGCATACGTAATAGGTTAAAATAAATTCAATAATTATCGTTTAGAATTACATTCATTATTTTGTATAGTGTGCTATGTTTACCAGGAGGTGGCGTAGACTGATGGAGCCCAGAGTGAGCGGCTGTCGACGTAGGCGGGCGCTGCCACGAACTGCTGGTTGTAGACTGCTGGAGCCACCAACTGCTCGCTCAGCAGTGCTGGGGAGCTGCGCACATCGTAACGGGACTGGTGGGAGACGGCGGCAGGAGCTGCGTACAAAGGCGCAGCGTACACAGAGCGAGCGTCGACCACGGCAGGAGAAGCGGCGACCACGGCAGGAGAGGCAGCGACCACGGCAGGAGAGGTAGCGATCACGGCAGGAGAAGTGCGCACATCTACTCTCGATTGGTGAGACACAGCTGAACCGGTGGAGTACAACGTAGCGGCAGGAGCATAGACAGATGGACTGGAGTACACTACTGGCTCGACTACCTCAGTCGCAAGCGGTACAGTATAAGCGACCGCGTGTCCAATAGACCGCTTCTTCAGATCCGACTCGCCGCTGGGTGCGGCAACAGCCAACGCAAACGCAGCAATGAACACCACCAGCGATCTCATTGTGAACGTGGTCTGTGTTAAAATTCGATGCAAGAGGATCACTTCAAGCTGTCGAAGCCGACTGATGTCCGATGTTCCGTAGCAGCACTATTTATACGGATGAACATAATCTATGCATGAATCTATTGAACGCGTTATTTGGGCGTCTGCTAGTACAAAACCCACTGTCCTCGGTCGCCGAATTTAGTTGACAAAAATGTCGTACTTGCTCTACATACAGATCTATGGTTACCGGCTGTGGCTTGTCCTTGGCATTTCTTTTAATTACACTAACAGGCCGAATTCGCACATAAAAAAGTAATTTACTGAAGTTTGGAAACATTTGTCTTGTTAACGACAGACATGTCCGCCCAATATCCGCAATAAAATTTTTTTCAATCATCGCTCTCAAGTACGAATATTAAATTAATTACCTAACAATTGACATTTCAAGTCGACGTGATAATTATATTTAAAAAAAATATATTTGTGTTCGGAGTTTAGTCACAAACGAACGTGTCATTTGAGATTGCTGGGTAAAATTAAAAAAATATATAGTGAAGTTTATATTACCGATTAGCTTTCGCCAAAATTAAAAAAAAAACACTTGTGAAGTTGTCTACGGACTGTTACAGAGAGTAATCTAATTTCCAACTCTATGTTCCTACTAACAAACATCATCTATTCAAATTTAAATGTCTCTTGAATCGATAAGAATTGAACCTTTTTATAAAAAATGGGTCAATAGCCTAATGGTTCAGAGTACTGATTTCCGACCACATGGTCGAGAGTTCAAATACCACAGACCCAACTATTGTCGTAGACCATACCCTACACAAGCCGAGAGCTTATTTGTAGTGGTAAAAGAAATATTAGTAAATTTAAAAAAAATCTTCTAATATTTTCATAAAAAAAAGGAAAAAGGTACATATTTCTCAAGTTTCAGATTTGAAAATGTACTTGACAAACGCGGAAGATCACCGGAGGTACAAAGAAACTATGAATACCACTTTAGTTCCAGTGTTGCCAAGGCTGATTGATCATACACGGATTGAAATCCTGCAATGGACATACATTTTACGAGACTAATTAGCTTACACGTCCTCGACGTATATTTTATTTAATGTATTTTTGACCGTGTTTCAGAATCAGTATGAAGGACAGAACAGAAGGAGGTTGGGACCACTAACATGATATAAATATTTTACGAACATAGTTGAAAAAAGTACGAAAATGATTTAGCCATTAATGGCTGAACACATTGGTACTCTCAATTAAAAACTTAGGTAACTAAAGATTGTTTAAAAACGTCACGATTTGTTTGCAAACATTTCTATGTTTTTCAACCGACAAGTATCTTAATGACTGACCAATTAAATATTTATTTATTATTACAAATTTATTACAAACATATAGCTATTTTAATATTTACTAACAAAACATTATAAAACAAATTTTAAAGAGCTTCAAAATATACATACTTCATTTATTTATTGTTACTGTCTCATTCATTTTAAAAAACAAAAGCTCAATCACTCATGCCGGATGTCACATACGGATTTTCCCTTTATTGTTTTAAATCTGCACGCGCCAAATTAAAATGTCAACCGATACCTACACGTGTATGTACAAAAAAAAATAAACAAAAATCATACGAAGAGTTCAAACATACACAATTATCAGAAGCAATCCAAGGTCAATGTCTACCTACTAACGGCCCACAAAAGCCCTGACGTTGGTCATATGATCTACATAGTGTCCGCCTTTCGAAAAGCTATTTGTACAAACATATGAAGGTAAAATTATATCACATAGGTCGTCCGACTTCGACCGCTTGGACTACAAAAAAATATAATTATTTTTTTAATTATAATGACTGATTATCGACTTTAGTTGCAAATTGTCAACTGTTGCGGAACCAAGCAGCTGCAGTGGCAGTATACAGTACTGCAGCTGGTTGGGTCCCCATGACAATGCTTGCTACACAATTGTTAGAAGCGAAGACTGTTAATTGGCTCCCTGGTGACCACTCTATTGTTATTTAGTTTTATTTAGCTGTAAACTTCCAGATAAGTAAATAAATAAATTAATTAATTAATGAATAAATAATAATAATATGAATGAATTAATGAATGAAAGTACATTTTTGTTAATTTACTAATATTTATTCTAACGATTCCTGGTAAGCTTAAAAAAGCTTGTATCAGGATATGGTTAATCACTATATTTCAATGGCAGTATTGGAACTCACGACCGCTAGCCGTGTCCGTACCCTTAACTATAAGGCAAATGGCGCTTTATTTCTTACGATCTCGAGTTAATTGAAAAACAAAAAAAAAGTGTAATGTAATAACCATATATTCTTTCAGAACCAAAACTTTTCTATCAGGCATTAAGTAATTATCTTTGAGGAAACTGACTTCGGAATTTTCATTAGTCAAAACTTTCGTATTAGTCGGACGAAGTGGTCACCGTAATACGTGAAATCTTTCACACCATACATGACTAATATACCTAATTAAAGTAATGACAACAGTAACCGAACAATGCCAACTCAACCAAATTTAGACAAAGTAATAAAGTTACAAAGAACTGTCGCATTTACACAATATATTTACGCCTTCTTCGGCTCTCGTTTCAAAATATGCGTTGGCCAATTAAAATAACTGAAGTAAGTTATTAGGTTCATTATTATCCTAACTTGACGAAATTATTTATGCTATGAAACTTTGCAAATAAAAAATTTAGATAAAGAGTCTTTCTACTTTCTAACAAATCCTATCTCAAAATTATTTCCGCCATAACCTCTTAGAAGTCTGTTAAAAATGAAATGATTCCATCGAAGCAAATACAAAATATTTAGCCTATATTTTGATTAGTGTAATCTACCGTTTGTACTGGTACAATAGACTAGAGGTCAAACTATACTGGACTATAATTATAATAATAACACAGCGTGACCATCACCAAGAGGTGATCACATCCCGTCACATCCCTAGCGCATCTGCGTTTTATAAAGAAAGTCAAAAGGCAACCATATCCATATCTTTTCTGCAATAATCTTGCATTTTCGCCACACCGGAAATGAAGGCGATAACATTAGTAAATTTTTATACAATACTAGAAATTCCCGTCTTTAACAGACCAACTATTAAGAGAACATAATTAACAAATCGCCAATAATATTGTAAAGTTCACTTTGAAACAGCTTTTAGCAAGATTTTGTAAATAGTGACATCTATCGCAAATACCATACTCTAAAAACATCAAACTTGTCAATCTCTCTCCTGCCATCTGTTGACAAAAACGTAACCACTATTAATTTGATCAAAATTCATCCCAGTTAAAGTAGTACCAAAACTGACTAATAGATGGCATTGATTTAAATAAAGACAGAACAAAAACAAAGTTATTTGTTTTCATTATCAGAAGTAGGACGTACTTTACCGTGACTTTCCACTGTCGTAACTCCTATGCCAAAACACATTTATGTCCCTGATAATTCAAAGAATGAGACATATGTTGCGACGGTAAAAACTCACGGTTAACTATAATGTTATTTGAACAGATTGTACCCACTCCGTTCACAATGTATTTAGAAAAAAGATATAACCCAATCATAATATTAAAGAAATCATATTGTTTCAATGAACACTATCAAAAGTCGCGAATTTAGAAATGTTAATGCAGTATTGTTTAATTAGAAATTTACGAGCGCTCTTACAAACATATCTGAGTGAAAGCATCAGTGAATTATCTCACGGTAAACCTTCAATTTTAATTACATTGTTTAGTACCCGTCACTTTAAAAAATCAGAACTGTATGAAGACCGAAAAACATAGACAAAATGACACTCTTCCTTATTTGTAATTATAATTGAAAGTAATACAAAAAAACTTAAATGAATAACGCGATTAATAAGTGTAAAAACCCAGTGTGTCCCGAATACAGTTTCGCCAGGAGTCCTTGACAGGAACTCAGGGAATACCGACATTACGCGGCCGTATCACACAATTGGCCGAAACTAGGTCAATGATTTGATTAACACAGAAAATGCTTAAAGTTACTTTCGTACTAAAATTATCTTTATTTCTTTTAAGAATTTTAACACAAATTTATTGTATAGTAACGTTACTTATACGCATTTAAAGGTGATTTCTATGTACTTAGTATAATAAGAAATAAAAATGTGTGTACGATAAAAATCGGGTTTTTGTTTTTGTTAATCAAATATATTTAGATTATTTTAGTATCTAAAATGCTAAAAATTAACGGTAATTTGCCGGTACTGTAGCCGTTGCCTTGAGATTATATACAAGAAACAATTGTAATTATTTACTCGTGTAATTTAAATAATCCACTAACATACTCTTAAGTCTATTGATCACTGTAGTATTGTTGTAAAGTTAAACAAACTACAAGCAGTCGACTCCACAGATTTCGTATTCTAGAATAAAACTTACTTGACCTTCACTGCCATTTGCAATAGATGCAATTCGGAAAATCCGCGTTCGGAACTTGCAACACAGTTTTTCCAATAACCTCTCATGTTTATGTATGAAATTGCTAAAGAAAATTTATACTTAATTACATTCTGTTTTTAGAAATAAACATGTTTCCTTTCCAAACTTTATTACTATACTTTATCACCACATGTATTAAGTAAAATTTTGTTTAAAACTTATATCAACTAGTTTACAGATTATCTCAAACAAAATACACTTAAAAATAACTCAAGTTGTACAAGTTATCAGAGTTCTGGAATCTTTTTATGGAAAGTAATTGTTTTGGCTTGTATTATAAATGCTATTCGTTTATGCAAAAAATAGTTTAAGCTATATTAGGAAGTAAAGTAAACGCGGATAAAAGTTTTTGAGTCTCAATTACCAATTACACTACTTATAAAAACGGCTAAGTCAAGTCTAAATCGGTGTCGATACCGAACTAGTTAAGCCCATCGGCGGCTCTTCAATTATTACGGTGTCACTTGCACGTCGCTCACTGACACTGAACTAGTCGGTACCGACATCGATCTACACTAGAGTTAAGCCATTTTTATAAGTATATTATTACCAATTCTTCAGTAATCATATTTCAACTTTTTATGTAAATAATAATTAATGATTACAGTAACATACTAACGTAGTTACGGCCGGTTATATAGAAGTTAAAAGAATGTCGTAACTTCTGTATTGCATAATACCATTCAATGTTCTTTCTAGGAATGCTTATAAAAAATGTAAATAATGATTAAAGATGCCTTTGGCGTTGATTGCCTCAGATTGCTGGGATGCATCGCTCGCTACAAGTTCATTGCACTTTAGTTTGTAACGGAAGTCGCTGCGCTTACGTAAGATGTCTAATAATTTTAAAGTTCACCGTAACAAGACTGTTTACAATCGACCGCAAGAAAAGAATATAAATTTCATATTTTTTCATATATATACATATATAACTTCACGCTACTACCAATGCGAGCGTAAGAAAAATCTTGCAAAAATTAAAATCCACTGGAAATGAGTCGCGACAGTAAGAATTAAAAAAAGAACAAATGTAATGAAATATTTTTACTAAAGTAATTTAATTTTATTTCGACTAGGAGATTGTTATTCATAGTTATTTGATATTCTTTAATCCAAAGGTCAATTGTTCATGTTAAACCGATTTCTTTTCATGACGCACATACGATGTCCTGAATTAGGTAATGCAGTATTGTTAAATTTCGAACAATAACATGCATCGGTTGAGTATTGAAGACATAGATCTGGTTCAGCGAACCGTTGCGCAAGCCGCAAGCAGCCGTCGCTCCGTTGCGCCCGCGCAAGTCCGGTTCGCGTTTGCGCTGGAAAGCCCCTCTTATGCAAGCCTTCTACGCAATGCCCAAATTCATCCTGGTGTATAGTTACAACAACCTAAAAATAACATTTTAATGATGCACCAATAAATCATTTTTAAAACGAAAAAAATCATGAGGCTACAACGCTCTTAGTATTTTAATGATTACTTAAAACAGTCATTTAGTTGAGATAACACTAAAGGACGTCCTTAATTGTAATTGTGGGATTGCAATCCTAATGTTTTGTTTATAAAACAATGTCAGTAAGAAGTATTTAAACATTAGATTCTTTACGGCTTGTTGTTTACTTTTCTACTAATATAAGGGGCATCACAGGAAAGAGTAATACTTGTATGATAGATAAGAGATCGGACGTACGTACATGCTTTGGGACCCCGACAATTAAGGGACACAAGTTCGTTACAAATATTTAATTACAAGTTAAAACTTTTTCATAATTTAAGAAGAAAATTAACATACACTCATCAGTCACATATAGTAAAAAAAAGTGATAAACATATAACTCTGAGGCCATGGACGTATATTTAATAGATTCAATTTTTTTTTACTTTAAAAATATGCCTAACGAACGCGTTGAAATCTTTTATATGACAAGTTAACATGTGAACTCTGGCGTATTCTAAAATCAATAAACGATTGAAACATGTTTTTAATCTATATATATTAAGCAATATATTCTTATAAGCGTGATAGCAAAGCAAGCTTCCTTTAATGAGGAGTGAAAGTGGAACAAAGCCTACTATGGGGATTATGTATGTAATTCCATAAAATTGTCTATTTTAGTATTAATAATGTTGCAAAATAAACTAGGTAACTGAATGTATACAAGTAATTCTAATAGTGTACGATTAAATTACAATATGACCTATATATAAAGATCTGATTCTGTTAACAATGTGTTAATCCTTGCCAAGAAATCAAATTTTGAATAAAGCATATTCTATTGTTCCATAAAAGGATATCACTGGCCATACGCGCTGGTAAAATAGGTTCTATTATATTTAAAAACAAAATTCTTTTTTCTTTTTACAATAAAAATAAAGTACAAGGACATATAAGCGTCGCCTCAAACAGCAAATCCGCTATCGTGACCCCGATGACATCCCGGTTGCATAACGCTTATTCAGAACCCAGACGTGAATGATCCGGAGGGTTGATCAATGATAGACGTCAGACCCTCTACCATAAACATTCACGATAACTCGACTCGTACATATCGTATAGTAAACAACGATACAGTTTGGCGATATTGTCTCAGTTAGTGTTTAGTGGTACGAGAATGAGTCGATCATCTTACAAAATCGGGCGGCGTGCATCTTTACGTTGGTTGAAGTATAAAGCGCTGCTGCCGGCGTGGTGGCAGTCATTCGGACGCAAACAGAGCGTCTGTGAAGTGGTGAAAACGACTTAAAACAAGTTGTTATTTATTTGTGTTAAAAAGGAACAAAGTGTAAGGAAAAGTAAGTTTCATAGTGCTTGTGATAATACTGTATCAGTGACATAAATAACAATTTTACAAATTAACATAATTTTTAGCATTCATATCGATTTAAGTGTTAATTATCTAAACCCCTCGTTCCGTTACTTAAAAAAAACTTAAGGTGAAATTTATTTTTTATAAGGAACGAGAAATAAATTTATTATGTGAAGCTTTTACCTTAAAACACATCTAATATGTTTATTAACCAATGTTTCTACGATATACCGCAATTTAAGTTGACATGCGAACACCGACTCGATGTTGTTTCACTTTATTATATAAGTCAGAGATGACTATCATGTCATTTTCCTATGGAATAATGTACGATAGGCTTGTTCGCATCACTTTCACTGTCTAACGAAGCATGTAGCAAGCTCTCTAACTCACGGCGCATATCAGGACTATTACCATGCCAACTGCATTTAAACTTTCCATTTAAACAATACTTCAAGTGAAAATTCCCATAGACAGTTCATTAATAATACCACAATAAGTAAACATCAGTAAACAAAAAAAAAGAACGATGATAAATAACAAACTACAATTCATAAATTGCATAATGCGGTTGCGAATTTGTTACGTGAAAAGATGACGCACAGTGGACGCGGTGGGCTTACCAAATAGCTTCTTGTGCCGGTTTCGGTTCGACAATGACACCAATACACTTTCTTTCATAACAAAAACAATAAACAAACCTATTAGTTCAAGACGTAAATGTTTAACTGTCTTTTACATTACTTCCGTTGGCATCTTTGGAAAAGAATTATTACTTATTCGAACTCTTTGTTTTCGGTAATGCGAGATTGTACATTATATACTATGACTGAATTAAAAATATTAAAGTTTTATAGGATATATAAATATACGTTGTACTTAATAATACGTCATTAACTTGACATGTGAGAGTGCTTTCGCAGACCCACGCTAGCGCGCGCTGGTCTCGACTCGCTCACTGGCATTATTCGAGTTTACATAATACCGACCGTCTGCGAAAGTAAAAGCGCTCTCAGACAGTTTCGAAACATCGTCGTTTTAAATGCAACGTTAAACGAGATTAAATAACACTAATATAACAATGTTACTCTCGATTCACAGAACATGCGGTGGTCTATATCGAGTTGTATACTGCTATCAGTTACAATAGCGGTCGTGGCAGCCGACTGGTCCTGGGGCAACGAGAAAAATACCGAAGTAGAACAACAAAAAGATAAATCTACTGAATTATTAGAAGGCGAGCACCTCACTGTGGCACAGGAGAAAAGCCTGGAGACAAATGAGACGGTACTGGACGGAATCGTTGATGAACTAATTAATGGCAAACAAGGAAGAAGTTTGGGCGGCTTTGATGAAGTCTACGGCGATCCCACAATAAAGGAAGCTCTGGACTCAGGAGATGACACTGAAGCGAGAAATCTGATTAAAGACCGCTTGTGTACTTTAGGTCTCATACAGGTTAGTTTGATTACTGCTAAATGTTTTTAACGCGTTTGATAATCTTTATTACAATTATACTATTTAAATTTAAATGGTCTATAACAACCTTGTTTGTTTTACATTTCTAGTGTGAAGAAGGCGAAACTCAAGAAAAGCGGACATACGTGTCTCCCGACGACCTTATCTACGCGCAGCCCGTAGACATTAAGCCCATCGGTAAACCGGTTGCATCTATTCCAATCCGCGGACCTCCACGAGCATACGGTCCACCTAAACCGATGCCGTACCCATCTCGTCCACAAAAGCTACCACCCAAGAGAATAGGATACGGAGGCAACATTCGCCCAGGTTTCTCAGACAAATATGGTCTTTCTGGTAATAATTACCAATTTTCTCAGAACAGTGGTGTGTATAACGCCCATGAAAGTAATTTCGTAACAAAGCCACCAATATATGCGAATGAGGGACCGTATGCTTTTGAAAATTCCAAACCGACCTACAATAAAGTGCCTGCTAACGTTCAAACTGGAGTCAAAACAGACATCGTGCAACAACACGTTCACCATCACTACGTTCATAGCGATGCTGAAAAAGATCCCAAAGTTATTATTAAGCCTGTAGCAATACCTGTTGGGTCTGTTGGACATTTAGGTTCTCAAAATTTTGCTCACGATTCATCGGACGTGATAACAGCATCCGGTGGTGACTACAGTTCAATCACATCAGGAGGTTTCAAACCTATGACAGGAAACTATCCGGTGTACACTAAACCAGTGTATGAAGCAGATACCGTTTATGGTTCCCAATTCGGCCACACCAATGTCAATAAGGGAAGCGCCAACATTGCATCCCAATCTTTACCTAATCAATATCAAAACAATGTCTTCGATGATCAAAAGTACAGTAACTCATTGGGAAGTTACGCTTCTCAAAATACAGAATTTTATAAGAAAGAACTTCACGTGGGTTCCGCTAACAATTTATACAATCAAGGTCCAGCAACTTTCGGGCAGAACAATCAACAAAGTTACCAACAAAGTTACCATGAGCCAAAAGCTCAAGGATTCGACTGCGTCTGTGTGAACTACGACCAATGTCCTAGTCAAGAAATCATTGGCCGCAGAGATGACTTATATTTACCCATTGATCCTCGTAACAAAGGCAGCGAGATTGCAGCACTTACTGAAGAACAACTTGACAACTTGAACGCAACTGTGACCTCAGGTTTAGAAGTCGATGCACAACAAAACCAAACAGTCAAAAGCATTAGCAAACGAGAAGCGACTACGGATAAGCCTGATGAAGCAGACAAGGAAGCTGAACCAGTAAGTGTTTCTAATATTTCAAATAGTTGTAAAGGTAAACTAACATGAACATAACTTCGCAATCCATACTGATCTCTATTGAGAATTTACATCCTCTAAAATTCCGTTACGACTCCTTCATGATCATTATCATCAGAACAGTCTGGGGTAACAACGTCCTCATGTATTGTAACTGGATATAAATTAGTTGGAGTTTTTGTATATTATATCCATTTGCAATATAGTACAAAAGAAAAACTAAACAATGGGCACTTACAAATAGCTAACAATACATTTGAAATGATTTTATTTACAAAATACGATATTACTGCAGCGCGTGTTCGGACTGGCCGGCTACGGCGGCAGTGGCGGTAATAACAACAAACAAGTGCAGCCCACGTTTGGTGTCTCTTTTGGGTTGCCCCAGCCTTCCCACGGTGGATATCCCATAAATCCTTTCAATGCTAATCCCATCTACAATCCTTACGGTCCGGCTTTGAACGGTGGTGGTATTAATTTAGGATTGCTCTCAGTTAACCCTCTGCTAGCCGTACAAGTGACCAAAAACGACTACGGGGAAAAAATAGTTAAACCATTTGTTAATTTACACGTGACACCTAACGAGCACGTCGTCAATAAAATTGGTAATCTATTCCATGAGAAGAAACTTTATCTTTTGAACAAACACGAACATTACCATCATCTCAACCCTTACGGTGTTCACAATAAGCCTTACGGGTATCCTCACCACGAATTTGTTCCGCATCATAATTACCCTCCTCCAGTATACTCACCGCACCCGCCTCATTATGGCGGTTATTACAAAACAAGTCCATACAATTCCCCAGAACCACAGGTGGGAAATGATGACTATTATGACGATGATACTACGAATCATTTCGACGACCACGTGGATTATAATTATCAAAACAATGGTTTCTATAACCCAAATTTCGAGAGGTCCGCCAATGTAACAGCTGATAATCAAAATAGCTACGCTAACAGATACGCTTATTCCCGTTCCTTAACTGTCCCTTCTCACCGTCCTGGGGCAAACCGGGGCGGCCAGAGTGTACAGTTTCCTGAGAACAGAAGGAAGAGAGAAGTTTCTATAGAGAAATCTATTGAAGAGGTAATATAATTAAAGTCGTCTAGAAAATAGTAGGCCATTTTATAGTCATAGTTTTACTGTTAACAATGTGTTGGGAAAGAATAAAGTGTTATCTTCTTTATAGCGTCAGGGATACTTCGGACGCCCCAATCCTCAACGATGCCAACAAAACCAAGTGTGCTGTCGCCGACCACTGCGCCCTCAAGCTTCTAATCGCGGCCAGTGTGGCATCCGACACTCCCAAGGCATCAATGGAAGAATCAAGACCCCCTCATACATCGATGGCGACAGTGAATTCGGAGAATACCCGTGGCAGGCGGCCATTCTAAAGAAAGACCCGAAAGAATCAGTATACGTGTGCGGCGGCACCCTTATCGACGGACTTCACATTATGACCGCTGCTCATTGCGTTAAATCGTAAGTATTGAATATCGATTTATTTTTTATTAAATAGAAATTGAGCCTAGTATTTAAAGAAAGGCAAAGTTTTTTTCGATAATTCACTAATAACTGATTTATTTCTTTATAGATACAAAGGTTTCGAGCTCAGAGTGAGGTTAGGCGAATGGGACGTAAACCACGACGTCGAGTTCTATCCTTACATCGAGCGGGACGTGGTGTCGGTGCACGTGCACCCGATGTACTACGCCGGCACTTTGGACAACGACCTCGCCATCCTCAAGCTGGAGCATCCAGTCGACTGGACCAAGTACCCGCACATCAGCCCCGCTTGCCTACCCGACAAGTACACTGAGTACGCCGGTCAGAGATGCTGGACCACCGGCTGGGGGAAAGACGCATTCGGTGACTACGGAAAATACCAAAACATTTTGAAGGAAGTCGACGTACCAATCCTAGCGCACGGTCAGTGCCAGCAACAGTTGAAGCAGACGAGATTGGGTTACAACTACGAGCTCAACCCCGGGTTCATCTGCGCGGGCGGCGAGGAGGGGAAGGACGCGTGCAAGGGCGACGGCGGCGGCCCCCTGGTGTGCGAGCGCAGCGGCACGTGGCAGCTGGTGGGCGTCGTGTCGTGGGGCATCGGCTGCGGCCAGTCCGGCGTGCCCGGAGTCTACGTCAAGGTTGCACACTATCTCGACTGGATCTCGCAAGTCACTGGGAAATTCTCCAATTATTAAGAGATCGTAAATAGTATTTATTACCATTGATTTAGATGTTAATGTTTATTTAATAAAAGTCTTTAATTTATTATTTAACTTTGGGCGGTCACGCTCAGAGAATACGAGTAATCGCATGTGCAGATTTTTGTAAATTAAAACAATTAAATATACTTTATAGTATTATAATTCTCTCTTTTTCTTCAAATTTACATCCAATCTACATTTAAATATAGTTTTAAATAATTCATTTTAAAGACTGGCTTGATATTTATCCCGGCATATTTACTATGAGGACGTGGCGATAAAAAAATATAAAATCTAGTGATGAGACTAGAATTTTTAAATAACTATTTAATATTAATTAAATTGTCTCTTCCAGTAATAATTTTCTTAATTAAAAACAGTGACACCTATGGAAATTCTTCTGAAATAAGTGCGTACCTATAGTAAGTGTTTTTTTTATAAATTATTACTAGATGACGCCGTCTAATTTAAAAAAAACATTTAAAATCCCAAAAATGTATAGAGTAGAACATTATGTTATGTATTAAAATTACTCTCAAACGTAAACGGTTGTTCTTTACAAAAAAAAAATTAAACTTATTAACAGGCTTGTGAAAGCGTATAATTGGATGTTTTAAATGCAATAACAAAACATCGAATTATTTTGTCATTTTAATGTCAGAAAAAAAATAATTCACCGCAATAAATCGTAACAATTTGATTAATTCTATTATGACTGGAAGAACAACGGATAGGAGAGGCAAAAATAGAGAATTAAAATCGCTCACTAATGAGCTTCAAAATGAATTAGCCGCATTCACCTTACCGCACAGCTTACCTTGCTCCGAAATAGATTTGCCAGTGGTACCAAGAAGAAAACCGCACGCCAACTGGAAAGAAATATTAGAGGAACATGAAGACAAGTTTCAAGATATTGCAGAGTATGAAGATAGTAAAAAAGGACGACCACTTTTATCACCATTTTTGCGTAATAATAATCTGAATTTAATACGACTAAAATTTAAATGTACTTATGTTGAGTTCCACACGAGTCCGTGACACTGAAGATGTTAAGTAAAAACTTGAATTATATCAGTCAGCTAAAAGTGGTCCACAAATTACTGAAACTCTAACCAAATTTTGTTAAAGAAACCCAACATTGTATTAAAGCAATACAATTCTAAAAAAACTGGCCAATTCTTTAGTTGTTATTCATATCTTTAACTAACATCAGGCACTAAATAACATTTAAAGCACTTGCAAAGACAACACCCTTAAAATTCATCAGAGTAAATACATTTAAACTATTAAAACTTCCATGAGCCATTTCACTATACTACTTATAAAACGGCTTAAATCACATGTAACTCGGTGTCATTCGGTGATGCCGAGTTACATGTGAGTTAAGCCGTTTTATAAGTAGTATAGAGGAAATACAAGTTACCTTTCCCATAAAGACAGAGACGAAGGTGTTTCGGTATTAGGAACCTATCGTTAATTTAAACTAGGAATTATGAAAGA
>JAODUI010000004.1:3861588-3885376 GCA_027563995.1 Papilio gigon | reverse complement strand
CGCCGCGCGCCGCCCGAGGCCGCGCTCCGCGCCTCCGCCGCTAGGGCCTCGCGCTCCGCACGCAAGCGCTCCTCCTCTTCCCTACACCACACATCAATAAATGACCACACCAATATTCTATCACTAACATAAACAGCAAGTTCCTGCAACATCAGACTTTGTCTGCCCACAACTGGATTGACATTCTCCAATGCCTACGACATCACTTCATATTGCATCACAATTTCCATAATATGAACAATGAAACACCGTCACTGCGGCTAGAAATAAACCATAGAATTCCATATTGCTTTGCTTATCTAATTTCTACTTTGAAATACATCTGCATCGGGAAATAAAGAAGATTCATATATATATACATACTTCTTTTTCAGTCTTCTAGCTTCCTCTTCTCTCTCCTTCATTTGTCTCTTCAGCTCCACAACGGCGCGGGGCACGGCCGTCACCATCCACCAGAGAAATCTTGGTATTTGGAAGGGTAGAGTGTCCTTTATACTTGGCTTTGGTAATTTCTCTAATATCTCTGCCAAGCCCGTGTCAAAACCACTTTTCTTTAGTTTTTTCCCTCTACTATTTAATATTTGCTCCTGTAATATAGAACATTTTTGTATTTGTTTATTTTCGGACATATATCTCATAACACCATTATACTTTTGAATAGCTTTTCTAAAGGATTCCACTAAAAAATTTATCCCACATACCATTGGTGATGCTCGGAATATGGTTATTTTAATTGTATACTAGTTGATTTTTTTTTATTTTTACTCACAGCAGTGAACTTCTTCTCCGCATAGGCCGCCCAGCCAACAGCATACTGACCGAATGTAATGATAATAAACAAAATAACTGATCCTTCGGCTAAGCCCATTTTTCTTACATGTCGATAATAATATACGGCAGATCGCCAATTAGGAAGACCATTTTTGAGCACTTCATTATACCTGGATAGACAAAAGTTGGTTTAAAGAAATGAGTATCCAATGACAAAAATAATAAAGAAATAACATACTTTTCCCTTTTCCCCGGATCTTTTAATATATTGTGCACTGATACCAAGTTCCTGAACTGAACATCAGCGTCTGGAGCACTATTCTTGTCCGGATGAAGCTTCAGAGTAAGTTTTTTGAATGCACTTTTAATCTCTTGTTGTGAGGCTTCCTAAAGGAAAAAAATGTCCAGTTTTAAATGTGTATTAATTTTTAAAACAACAATTTTTATGTAGAGAAACAGAATTAGGTATATCTAAATAAAGGTTAATTATAAAATTAAAGAAATCGTGTGTTATAGTGAAAATTATTTTTAAGGTCTGCTTACACAATTTTCGGCCAGTATAGGATGAACAAAGAGAAGTATAGTACAAATAACGTAGTAGAAAGTGAAATATGCATTTAAGAGTTAATTTTACCTGTGTTACTCCTAATAATTCGTAAAAATTCTGGTTGACTTCTTCAACCACGTCAAACACTTCAAAATCATCATCATCCCATGCCGCTGCGCTTGCAGCATATGCTAAAAGAATAATTATAACTAATCTCATATTTACTTTATCAATTATTATCACATAACATTTAAAAATGTATCAATATTGTATTTTTTCTAAACTAAATTTTGATTCACATATGACTGTTGACTGCCAGGTGCCAACTGTCACAAACACGTCATTGTCATCAGTATTCTTATCAGAATTAAAAATCGATCAAAATCACAAATTGAATTTTAAAATATTGTATTAAATTATGTTTAATATAAATGTATTAAATGGTAACTAGGAAAAATCTGCAAATCCTAGTTATTCATTATTAGTGGCGTTTAATTTTTTTTGTCTTAAAACAAAGGACAGGACCTTTTCGGCGATTGCATCGCCATCTATAGATATTTGTTATTTGGTTATATTAAATCTAATTTACAATGATAACCAGCACTCACAGAACTGATTTCAAAGAATTAACAGTTTATACAGTAAAATCATATGTTGTCATATTGATGTGTATATTGCATACAGACGTAGACTGCACTAGAGGTCAAACGTATTGAGGTAACGATGACAAAAACAACAACCCTAATGGAGATTTACCTCACTTACTCTTATTGTCATTATTTAATAACACCTGCAATTTATATGTAGCTCACGAATTGTTTCTCCCCGATTCCCGTCTATTATAAAATTAGGTTGGTCCACATCAGCCGCATAGCAACAGTGAGATTTCGGCATAGCGCCTGTTATTCCTTTAGCCTACTTGGATATGTTCCCAATGTCACTTACACATGTTACATGTATGTAGACTTTTACTTGTTTGTACTAAATTAAAAACACTTGCAATGTATTTTCATCCTATTTTGTCCCGTCCCCTTCTCTACGTAGAGTAATCTACGGAATTATACTTTTTATTTTAACCTAGTTAAAATTAATACTATTGGAATGTTTTTTATAGGAAGTGATTACTATGCCCTTAACATAATGTAAACTTTAAATAAATAGCAATATAAATATACTTGTATGTCCGTATTACTTACTTTAATTAAACTAATTATATTTAAATAACATTCTTTACTACGCTCACTTACTTAGTTTTGTAATTTAATTCTTTCATATTTGGAAATAACTATGATCTCTATAATTAACGAAGTATGCATGTATTTTATTAGTTAAAAACGTCGCGAAATAAGAATCCGGTTATTAATTTGTCTGGATCACATGTACGCAAACAAGGGTGAGAGATGGGGAGAGATCATTTTATATTGGTCATGTCGTTTTCATTTCGTATAACAGTATTTCAGTTTTCAGTGGTGTTCAGTCCCGCCCGCGCCGCCCCGAGCGGCGGTCACCTTTACGGGGAAGAATTTGTTCTAGTAAAATATACGAAAATAGCAATATTCTGTATAGCCTAGTGCGGTGCACTTTGCTAATATAATTTGATATTGAAACATGTGAGATAAACAAATGTGGGGGCCGACGATTCTACTGATTGTAACTATGGCTCTTGCTGTACTTATTGTGACGTTGGCTGGAATCATTTACAGTAACCCGGTTGTAAGTTATTTAATATATTTTAAATCAAAATCTAATTTTATCGTTAACCGTCTTTATATATTGAAATTAATTTACCAAATTTTCAAAATGCTATAATACCAGAATGCAAAAGCGAAATTTTTTCGTGAATTTATTTACAGATCTTTAAATTATTGTTGTATATATTTCTATTTATTTAAATTAGGTAGAACAATCCTGTTGGTATTTCTGTGTTCTGAGATATATAAATTGTTTGTTAAAAATACCTCATACTCTTAGGTACTCAGTACTCATAGGTCGTGTTCATTTTGACAGAAATATCGATTGGTAGAGAAACATGCGCCCTGCATTCCTCTCCTCGTCCCAACCAACCAACATTGAAATGTTTATTTCATGCAATGATCTTTTCTCACAATTACTATATATTGATATACTATATTAAAATGATAAATAGGAATAGAATAAAACAAAGTAAATCTTGTCTCCGAACAAAATACCAATTAATGAAAACAATACATTTTTATGTTAATATCATAAGAGGTTGCTTGTACGTTAAGTATATTTTTTGGTTGTACTAAAATCGGGATTTTAGTACAAAATGTCGGTTTCAGTACTAACACTCAATAAAACGAGACAAAGGGTACGTTGTCATAGTCAAAGGATAACATCATGATACTAATCAAGTTTTGATTAGTTTCAAAAGCTTAGAACAGATTATTTGTTTGTCAGTATGCCTCGTCATGCGAAGACGGGCGGCTGTGCCCGACGCCGTGGCTGTGCTGCGAGCAAGGCTGCTGCACTCCCGCCACCGCGCCGCAGCGCCGCGAACCCGATCAGCAGGACGACGAGGCATTGAAGGAAATATTCACCTTCCCGTGGTATACTCAATGGTATACGTTCTTCAGTAAAAGTATCAATTTGGATATGTTCGGGTTATTTAATGGATTCAATCGGACCAACGGGGAAAAAATCCTGTTGATCCGATTAACCGCTAGGCCAATCGGCCCTACGGAAAACACCCATATTTAAAGGACGGTTATTAGAAAGACAACATTCTACATTGAGATAAAGTCTTGAAGAAGAACGGTTTCCAGCTTTATATCATGGTCAAGCATTGTTGTAACTTCTAGGCAAGTTCTGTTCCTGCTGGGGTGCCTGGTGAGCATCCTAGTATGCTGCAGCTGGTGCCTGTTCTTCCGGCGACCGCACGGCGTGTACATGTTGTCGCTGTGGTGCTGCGTGCGCCGGCGCACCTCTGACCACGACTCCGCCGGATCCGTCTACCCGCCGCCCAGATACAGCCGCTGCGGCTCTTTCCATCAAGCACCGCCGCCTTACTCTGAAGTACGTTGGCTAGTAGTACGCCTTTATGCTATTTGATAAAGTCTACGATGGAATAGCAGTAGCAAAACTCAGTGTACATATTCTAAATTGAATTTTGTTAAAGGTAACATCGAAGCCAGATCTATACCCGCTGGTGATCACGTGCGCCGAGGGCGACGCCAAGAACGGTACCGGCGGGAACTATCTCATGGTCCACTACTTCAGGAATTACCTTATAAGAGCTCCTGGTAAGATTGTTCTACATATACCAGATTAGAAATTTCAAATAGATTTAGTAGATCAATTATTTAATTTTTTTTTTTAGGATCTCTGTCGGCTACGAGTACTGCAGAATCTCTCAATTCAAGTTTCATTTGTAATGCAGCAAATGAGGTAACTACCTTCTATTTCTCAATAATTATAATAATTTTTAAGTCTAAGTACGTTTTCCAACTTTATTATAATGACTTCTTACAGGCCAACTCCATAATCCCGCCGCCATACTCGTGCGCGAGTAGCTACGATGAGTGTGTAGGGGGCGTGGGCAGCGCGCGCGGGGCGGAGCGCCGGCCGGAGCGCCGAGACCAGGCAGCAGCCTTCAGAGAGAACCTCATCACGTCGCCTGTACAGCCAATGGTAACAATCACATGAAATTAACGTTTCGATTATATACATAGATTGGTTCATAAAAGTAATTAAGGTGTTTAAATTTGGCAGGATGCGGCATTTGATCTTGAGCTTGAATTAATCGACTGCGAAATGTACTGCGACGGCGGCTGCAAGCCACGACTGGGCGCGTCGCCTCCGGCGCACCGCTCACACTCCAACGTCAATGAAGCTGTGTACGACCAAGAAGCCTATGGACTGCGACATCTCTTCTCGTGTCCTTCTCAAGAGAATGCAGGCGCCTGCGAATCTCCCCCACAGCCAACAAGCCCCACACAAACGTCAAGGGAATCGACGCTAAGAAGACCTAGCGAAGAGAGGACGGACAGACGTACAAGAAGACTAGATAATGTCAGAAAAACACTAAAAGCGAGAAAATCCAGTTTATATATGCCGCTGTCGATGGCACATCCTGGAAGACAATCTAGAGTGTCCCCAGGAACAAGGGTATCGTCCCGGTCCGCCCCAGCGACCCCATGCGGAGCACTGGTGCCTAACATACTTATATTCACGCAAAGGGTGTCAGCTTCGAGACACAGTTCGCGATCGTCGCGACTAGAAGAGGAAAATGATCCATTACTGGCGGACGTCGAGAACCCGCGAACTGATCATAAATTTTAAGTAATAACTCATCGCTACTTAAAATACCAAACCCAGCCAAGCCACAATGTGATCCTAAAAGCAAATAGCTGTAATTGTATTTTTCAGTGTAAAGGGCCTATTTTGCCGAACCCCAGCATTGAGTCACGAGATCCTTATTTTTAATGATATTACTGTACTATCCATGCTCATTCTAAAACGATTGCCGCAACGTAGCTAGTTAAATGTTAATCAAATATTATGTTTAGATGTAAGAAACGAGCTTGTTGGACCATTGTTCACATGCATAAGGTAATAAACGTATGTTTAAGAAAATTAAAGATCTTTTATTTCAACTTGGTAACATCACCTGTCACATCTAAAAAACAAAATTTGTTTAGATCAAAATTAGATTTTGAATAACTTCATTTGGTTTATTGTTTTAATAAAAAACGATGAAATAGTGCAAAGAGGCAAAAAAACGTGTAGTCGTTGCTTGAAAACACTGCACTTATTATCTGAACTGTCAATGTCACTGTCAGAAGTTTAGAAGTCAGTGTCAAAAGTTGGAACTGTCCAATTTCAATTCTATATTGGTTCATAGTAATTTGTTTACAAACAAAATAAAATTAAGTCGCTTTGACTATCATTCCATAAATCACCGAGATCATTTACAAATGTCTGGTCAAACAGATTACGGGCCTGACTCAGGGGGAAGAGTAAAGGTATTAAACATAATCTAACACAAAACTAGAACTTGTCTGAAGCCGGGTCCCTGGCTACAGATAATTAGATAGGAGGTTATTATTTAATTAAATGTTTAATGTTATTTTCTAGGGTCTAGTCATAGTAAAACCCATCGTATATGGTAATATAGCCAGGTACTTCGGCAAAAAGAGGGAAGAAGACGGTCACACCCATCAATGGACTGTGTACGTTAAACCATACGCCAACGAAGATATGTCAGTATATATAAAGAAAATACATTTTAAACTACACGAAAGTTATGCGAATCCAAATAGAATAGTGACGAAGCCGCCGTACGAGCTTACGGAAACTGGTTGGGGTGAATTCGAGATTGTTATTAAAATATATTTTCATGATCCTAATGAAAGGCCAGTAAGTAATCGTCATAGTTTCTATTAGAAGGGAAAATCTATCAATTGAAACGCAGCTTTGCGCACGACGTAATAACTTAAGTCAAAGACAGTCACAAATGTCTTATAGTACTTAAGCTATTAAACCGGTAAATGAAAGGGATTGAATTAAATATGGGAATATTTCTTCTAGGTCACACTCTATCATATTCTCAAGTTATTCCAATCGCCTGTGAACGAAAGCGCTCCACCGACAGTGGGCCGGGCTTTAGTCAGTGAGTCATACGAGGAGATAGTGTTCCAGGAGCCAACGCTGCTCATGCAACACATGCTCTACGGTGTAAAACCCATCAGCAATGGACCCTGGGCTCATGATACTAATTGTAAGTATTGTAATGTGTTATATTTTACACAATGAAAATGTCTTTATTGTTATGAAATTAATAGAACAATTGTTTATGAAAAATAAACTTTGCATCTTGTGTTTAACTTACCATGTCATTGTCATTTGCATAATTATTTTAAGGTTATGATGCATAACTAACAAATTTGGTTTTAACTACACCAAAAAAAATCATTTGAATTAAAAGTCTTATAAACACATACTGTCATAGTCAGAGTCACTTTATCATAACTAATTTCTATTCTTATCATAGATTTAGTCTAAGGATTTTACCTAGTTTTTTTTTAGTATTAGAAGATTTCTGCTACCTTACTTAATCAAATGGTGGGATTTGAACTCTTGTCCATGATCGGAAATCCGTACCTTTAACAATTAGGCTATTGGCGCTTAGTTGCATATATAGATATAATATGTTTTAAAAATTGTTCATGACATTAGATACTTAACTAACTGCAAAAAGGTAGTAGGTTCTCAATTCAATTAACATTTTGTTTCTAGTTGAAGAAAAAAAAGAGAAAACATTGGAAAGGATAATAGCCGCTCAAGCAAAAGTTCGCAATGAAATTTCAGATTTAAAAGAAAAACTGCACTTGGCAAAAGAAACCATAACTAAATTCAAAGAGGAAATAGCAAAGGTCCAGAATAATCCGCCTCACAATATTTTATCTGCTGTGTAACCTTTTAAAATATGCTTTGCATAGATTATAGAGCAATTGTAATTATGAGACTGTAACTTGTAAATAAAGAGGTTCAATTACTGAGATTAAACTATTAAAACTTTCGTGTGCCATTTCACTATACTACTTATAAAACGGCTTAACTCACATGTAACTCGGTGTCGGAAATACAAGTTACCTTTCTTATGAACTAAAATAAAGTTGAATTATTTATATTATTGTCAGATACGGAATGCAATTATTTAAAAGAAAAAGTCTTCGTTCATTTACAACCAGCTTTGGAAGATACACTTCACAAGGCACAAATTTGGGAAGCATTGAAACAGCAAAAGTGTTTCTTTAACGGTATTGATCATATAGCACAGGTAAGTACTAGAAGTCATACACTGGTTGTAATATGAATAGGACATGCTGGCTATTGACACATTATACAGGGATTGCAACAGATGAGTTCTTAGTCGAGCGCTAATGTAGTCTTCATAAAAAAAAAAACATATACTATGGCCACCTCTGGTGGTATACAACTTACCCTCATCACAGTCAGCGCAACATGTCTCATTGCTACAGTTTTAATCCCCTTCTTAAATTTTGCATAATTTTCTTAGCATATTAAATTCCGGTTAAACATTTTTTTTCTGGCTTCAAGTCATACAGGACGTTTTAGTAATACGTACTGTAAAGGTGGAATGTCAATAGCCGCTACTTGAAATTCACTTTTATATGTTTTTTTTTGTTAACTAAAAAAGTTTATTTTAGATGTTATGGAACAATAATCCAAAACACCCACATCGTAAAGAACACAACCTGCACATATTTAACATGCCTTGGGTGAGAGAGTTATTAAAATTACAGTAAGTATTCAAGTTCATTTAATATTTTACATTCATTATGTATTGATTCATTACCGTATATAAAAAGCATTTAAATAGCATTGTACAAAGCACTCTCTTTTTTTTATTATTAAATATCAAATAGTCCAAAATAAGCTTAAACTCCTTTAATGTTTTTTTTTTAATCAAGTAAATAGAGAAAGTCTGAGAAAAAAGTTTGTAATTAATAAAATATTTTCTAGTCCAAGAGCTTACTATCCAAAGTCTTGGTTGTGGCCTGAAGACTATGCAGCCACTATGATACAAAAAACTGTGCGTCAATACTTTGTACAGAGAGAAGATGATGTTCAAGAGATGCGTAACTTCTGGAGGGTAAATGTAATCTTTGTTATTAGTAGTTAATGAATAATTATGAATTTATATTCATACAATATAGCTTCTAGCTTACAAGGCACACTATTTTCTTGACTTGACAATTAATTAATTTTTGTTTTAATTAAAACCCGCATATTATTCTAGACTACGAGTTCAGTTGTAAAAAATCATTCTTACCCAATATACAGTTACATTAAAACTGGTAAAACCAAGTATGAATGTATAATGCAATTTATTGTTGAGTAAAAAAGTCAAACTTTTCAGAAATTGGAAGTGGAAAGAGCTATACCTGAAATACAAGGAAATCCTCTTTTGTCCAAGAAATTTGCAGCTTCACAAAATTGATACAAACTGTATTACTTCTTAATTTTATTGCAATAAAACTATACTAACAATTATTATTAACTAAAACTTAGTAATGCAGGTTTAATTGAGTGGGACACCTTCGTATAAAGAGGGGCTCACAGGCTTTCCCAGGCCCATAGTGAACTGAACAGTCGGCTTTTCACCTTCCTGTGCGATCCTTGCCACTCTATTAGGACTGGTGTTGTAACTGAGTGGCATTACATACTCTTTCAAAATCTGCAAAATGACAAAAATTGTTATTAATCAGAGCAATTCTTCAATCATGTGTTTGTTACAAAATGTATTTTGCATTATACAACATATAAATTAAAAGCAAATTGCATACTAATTACCTCCATTCCTTTGTTTTCATGATCTTTCACTATGAACTTCTTCATTAACGGTGGCATCTCAATAGTTCTGGGCAAGATTACATCTGAGGAATCATGTATGTCTTTCACAGATTTCAGTAAATTTTCCTCTTCATGTTTCGGTATGAGTTTATAATCCGTCTTATACGATGTACGATATATTTCAGTTAATTTATCAAGCTTCTTTCCTCTGAAAGTTTTCTCAACCCACACACGAACGCGACGCCTTTCCTGAAACAGTCGTATATCATTTTTTTTTTCATACACAAAGTTGATAAATCAGGGTTTAAAACCAGACTCAAGCACATTTATGATCTCACCTCATCAGGACATGTTTCCACTTTCACTATCTTCATAAAACTCGGTTCGGGATATCGCTCAAATACAGATCGGACAACGATCCTCCCGACCCCAAAATTTTTTAAACTGCCGACAATTTCCCATAGCGTCTTCCCCTTGAAATCAGTAGTTCTTCCCACGTATTTGATAACAGTAGTTGTCATTTTGCAATACAATTATATAAGGAATGAAATCTTTTAGACACAGAAGTAATAGAGGGAAAATAATTTAATAAACCACTATTCAAAAGAGAATTTTTACAATTCACATGAAACACTATTATGGTGAGCGAAAGATTGCAAAATATTGCACTGTACTAAAACAGTAAATAAAGTAATATTGGTAATTTGTATTATTTTCTAACCTATTTAGAAACATATGACACTTATTCTTCTTACATTTTGACACTTACTTTAATCATAGATTATGTCTTTTCACACTTTTTTTTTATTGGCTTTCACACACCAGTGCATTAGCCAATAAGAAATATAAACTTCTACTTGCACTTACGTCCAGGCTTACAATGTGTTGTGTTTCTTTTTGTAGAGTTAGAATAGTAATATTCGTTTAAGATTTTCACTACCTTAAAAAGAAATATAAACCCTCTTTTATGATTGATGTGAAAGTCTAAATCATCTAATCATACTTTCGTGAAAATTACAAGCCCATTGTTTTCCGCTTAATGTAATTTCAAATGATTGAATTCATAGACAAAAATACACTGTGAAACACAGTGATTTTTTTTAAATTAATTGAAATAGAGTACAGTTTTCTTGGTGACAACACCACACCCCACTTTAAAAAAATGTCTTCTCTCAACAATAGATGGCTGTTTTGAAAAGATGTTTCTTTGTAAGAATAGTGCCATCTATTGCCGGTTTTCGGTCTAAAAAGTTGTATAAAAACTGTTCTCATGCTAGGTTCGTAATTTATATATATATATATATAGAACTTCTGTACTTTATTACAATTTTTATTATTTAGTTTTCGTTTTTCGTAAATTTTCATGGATATGGTAATAAGTGTTGTTTATTAATAGTAGTAGACTAGTATTGATATCTTGTTAAGTTTTCATTTTAATATAAAATAATTGAATGCAACAAAATGTCTGGAAACTCTCCACATTCGATATTTGTTACATGTCACATTTTTAAAGCCAATTGAATCTCATAGTTAAGTTTTCTGTTTCCACCATATTCCAAATTTCTTTCAATACATAAGAAATAAAATAAAAGATATATTAAAAATCAACTTTAATTTATTCTCAATTTCTTAATTTGTTATTTTATGGAATTTACGCAATACAAAGGCTTTAAAATATAATTACAATAGTTAACAGATATTAAATTTTAAATGCAGGTTTATTAGTAACAATGTCATGGAGAAGTCCAATGTTAAAACTAATTATGTACGCTCAAAGCCAAAAGTATCGTTATACCAAAAACTAGTGAAGAAAGTGAACAGTTGACAAACTCTTGTATGAAGACCTACATTCTAAATTCACTACATCGAGTATGAATTTCATCGCATTTACATAAAGCCTCTTGGCCATCCCTCCAAGGCAAGATTTAGGCATTGTACTACCTGTATAAATTAACTAATTCGTTATTCAACTAACTTCAATAATGGAAACTAAATTGAACACCATGACATTGGAATTTCGACATATAACTTTTACAATTACATAATATAAGGCAAACGACAAAACACAAATTTGTATTAGATATCCATTAAGCATTCCCAAAATTAAAATAAATTTCATTGATATAAGTTAAAGGGTGCCTCCATTAATGGCTCCCGACATTGTAATGACCATATTCCCTTTACTAAGTCTCGAGGGCACGCATTGTATGCATGCTAATAAGCATTGTAATGCCCTCAACAATGTACTAAAGGAAAGCGGGCGAGCAAAACAGAGTATCATATCCCATACTTCTGTTTTGCTCTAAAGAAGCTATCCTTCTTTTACAGTTTCCAATCCCGTCCACGATGCATTGCATTAATAATTAACTAGATCGCTACCCTTTTGGGGTTCGATCGTACATGGAAGTTATCTCTGCGTTTTAGTTGTTGAGTATTATAACTGTCAGTGTATGTATGTTATCCGCAGACTTCAATTTCGGAACATTTACTTGGCTTTTGCTTAGCGACGGTGACCTCATACGCGCATAGTCACGTCACCGACGCACACAGAGCTAGCGTCTCATGGGGATTGGAAACACCGATATTTTCTACTTTAATTTCTGTACAACAGTCACATTCCGTTGGCAAATCATTATAATTAAAATAAATAATAATAATTTAGCTACAAATTGCCTAGTTACCAACTGGAATGGGCTTCGTGAACACGCGGGTGGTGAGATAACAAGTCCATTCTACAAAGGCCCGTATTAAGTTACAGCGGCCCGTTTAAATGTTACATCTAAAAGATTTGCGTTAATAATTTACGACAAATATTTACACATCGATATATCCACATTTAAATAATTAACTTAAATTACAATAATTTAAGGTAGTCGGGACATACTAATAGGAATCAGTCATTCAGTATCGACACGGAGCGAATGTATCGGTCCACTATCACGCGCCACGCGGCCGCGGCGCGCTCGTCCACGGTCGTCCGCGCCGCGCTCGGCCGCCGCCGTCCGCCACCTTCCATCACCCTTCGTCACCGTCTGCTGCCGTCCGCGGTGCGCGGTGGTGGCGCGCGGCGGACGCACCGCGTCGGGCGCGGCGCTCGGCGTGGCGTCGCTTCGCGTGCGAGTCCGCCCGTTTCCATTTCATGGCATTGCAAGGCATACCGTCGCGGCGAATTTTCTTCTAGATGATTCTCGTGCTCGAAATGAAGGCTAGTTAATGTCCTAGGAGTGTGCACTGTGCGGCGGCGGCGCTTAAGTCGTGTCGCGGCCGTATGTGCCGATGCGCACCTCGTCGATCACGCGCGCCCACTCCAGCGCGTACGACTCTGGGTCTTCTAAGTAATATGTGCGGTTTGGCTGCAACAAATAATAACAATGTCATTCACTATCTTGATGGCTACACATACTAAGATAATGTTTAAGGAGTATATATTACATCAAGAAAAATTTTTGGGATATGCCCAAAGACTTTAAATCGTATTAATAGAGTCAAGAACCCATTTAACATTAGGACTGGATTTCAACAGTTGGCCAACAAAAAATAAAACATTCTAAATACCATATAAATAGTATTCTTACCGTGTGTACTAAAAATATTCTAAAGTTCTTTGCTTCCACGCGTAGCTCAGGTGACCAGGGTATTTCGCCCTTGAGGACCATGTTGACTGGGTCGACGTAGAACAGGCGGGGTCCGGTGGTAAGCAGCAGCATGCGACGGCGCGCGAACAGACCCTTCCTCTTCTCCACGAGGCCCTGCTTCAATATCAATTCCCCGCAGACAAATTGATGCCATTTACTTTCGCGAGCTTGCACTTCGAGGCGACGACGTCTTTCGTCAGGGCTTATGTTTAGAATTCCTAAAAAAAAAAAAGAAGAAAAAAATTAAATACAGCGAACGATATTTAAAAGTTACGAAGAGACGATAAAAATGTTCGAAAGAGCCGAGGATTTGGATGTAATAAAACAAGAATGGCATAATTGCCGGTCGCTCAGCTGTTCGAAGGCGAGCATTAATAAAGAGATCGGGCGTGGCGCGGCAGTCATTCATGCACTGTCGCAAGCGAGTAAGAACGCGGAGTTCCTGTGGCGCGCCGATTACGTGACGTCACCCATTACTGCACCGTTAGCCCACAATAGAGACGTCCGCTCCGATGCGAACAACAGCTACGGTGATGACGCATCGGTGCAACAACAGATGCTGAGATCGCGTGGTATCTAACCGACTATCGGGCGACCGTCTGCACCGCGCCCGTTGGCCGGCGTGCGGAGTCGCGGCACATTATCAGTGTAGCTGCACTCATGAAACGGCATTCGTATGAATTTTCTGAGAATTTGGGTCACGGACGCCTCAGCCGCCTTTTACTAATCGCTTCAATGCACTCGCTTGTCTTACGTCCATTTTAACTATACCGACATTTTTCAGTGTAACATACTTTACGAAAGATCCGTTTAAAAAGATAATTATCCGAGCTGACTGAGGATTTTTTTTCTAGTCCTAAAGCATACCAGGGGGGAAATGTTGCATTGGCCCAACGAAACAAATACATTATTTATTATATCCAGCTTACTAGGATTCGATTCTATGCGTTTAAGACTAAATATTTGAACTCTTAATTAGTTACATTAAAGAGAAACTGCTTACCACTAGAGGTCGATAAGTCAAACTCCCAAAGGCGGACGAGCTGGTTATTTCCGAAGCCGGGCTCGAGGTGGTCGGGCACGGTGTACTCCTCGGCCGCCTCGAAGGAGCCGCCGGGCAGGTACGGGCTGATGGTCGGCGGCGTCTGCTCCCAGATGTTCTCCCAGTCGATGCCCTCGAAGAACGGGTGGTTGCGGATGCTCTCATACGTGCTTCCTTTGTCATCGGCCCCGAGTCTCTTTGTGTGATCTAAAACTAGCAGTTTCTCTACTAAATCCTTGGCGTCAGCCGGAAATCCTTCGGGAAACTCGTAATCCATTTTGAGTATTTTCTGGAACGTGAGGAACTCTGCGGAGGCGCGGAAGGGCGGCAGGCCAGATATCATCTGGTACACGATGCAGCCTAGCGCCCACAGGTCGGAGGCGCGCGTATTCACGCGGTTCTGCAGCAGATCAGGGCTTACATACTGCGCGGTCCCAACGAAACTTATTTTCCTAGAGCGATCAGTTTTGCCGGGGCTGTCGTCGTCCGTCTCTGCCGGCACCGTGCACGGCGCGTTCGACCTAATCTCTTCAGGGGGCAATATTTTAGCCGTCCCAAAATCAGCTATTTGTAAATGCATATTTTCATCTAATAATATATTTTCCGGTTTCAAGTCACGGTGAATAATACCTTCAGCGTGCATCTTTTCTAGTGCCAACAATAGTTCGGCGGCATAAAATTTCGCTACGTTAAGCTCGAAAGAGCCTACTTTATTTATATAAGCCAAGAGTTCGCCGTTCTTGGCGTACGACAACACGAAATACAATCTCTCGTCGTCCTGGAACGTGCAGTACAGCTTCACGAAACCGCGCGGCACGTTGAACAGCTTGTTGAGGGCGTCTTTCTCGCGTTTAATGTATTCTCGCTTCTTGTGCCTTATTATATAAAGTTTTTCGCATACCTTGACTGGAAACAAATAAAAACTAATTATTTTACTAATATTACATTTTAAACTTAGTTTAGAAAGGTTACATTTAAATATTAAATCAATGGACATCTTTTAGGATTTCATCAATACAAGGGAAATTAAACAACAAAGTGCTGAATGCAAAGCATATAGCTGTGTCAGTTATATTTTTAACTTTTGAGATGAAGTACAAAGTTCTTTACAAACTTACTTGCGTATTCCTTTCCGGTGTGAATGTCCTTCGCGAGGAATACAGTGCTGTAGCAGCCTTCACCGATCAGTTTCCCGAATATGTAATCTTTGGCGGTGCGTTTGGTGGGCCTGTATGGGTGCGAGGGCGCTGGCGCGGCGGGCGGCGCGGGCGCCGGGGCCGCGGCCGCCTGCGACGCCTGCATCCTGACCGGCGACTCCGCCGCGGACTCGGACGTCGCTATCGGAGCGCGAACTTCGCTACCGGCTCGGCCGTTTGGCTGTAACAAAGAAAATTTATTTATTAATTATTTGAAAAACTAAAATTATGATGTCATTCCTACTACATTATAGAATAATAAATAAACACAGTAAGTTTTATAGCAATTGTTGACGTTGTGGGATACCGTAGGAAGTCGCGATCGTTTCGGCAACGGGCGGCGAAACGCGTCGTGGCTCCGCAGCAGCGCGCGCTTGTTTACGGCGATGGCGCGATGGCGCTCGCCTCGCCACGCGGCGGGGCGAAAGGGGCGACGCTGTCTACCGCACCGGATTTTTTCAGATCTCCGAACCGCCTAAATGTAATGATCTATCCGTTATAGTTGCAACGAAACCGCGCGAACCGGATCCGAGTAGTAACCTTTCGCTGTTTTTAATGACAGCTATGATGGCAATGACATTTGCCGATTAAAAACTTTAAGGCGTTTGACGTTTCGGACAACCTTTATCGGATCGGCAATAAACTTTTTATTGACTTATGAATACTAAAATTAGAATTTCGATTGAGTATAGAATTCTACATTATAACAATATTGCTTTTTTTTTAGGATTAGTACTGGAATAGCAAAGACCAAAAGTGCCTATAACAAAACGTTGAGCTCTTGCAAATGACCGGATCATATCACCGGGTCGTACGTTGGCCTCGCGGACAGTTTGACGATCCAATTTTTAAAGTTTGCGCGCGATGTTTTTTGTTCGTATTCTTACGAAGGTGTCTGCTATAATAAAAAATGTACTCCCATTCAATATAAGTGAGTACACATAGATAAGAGGCTGAGCAGTTTGCAATCATCTCTTTCTATTGGACGGGCGTCGCGGGCTGCACGGCTAACGGTTATTTCACTAAAGACCATTTTAATGAAAAACAAAAGAAAGTAGGTGGACTACGCGAACACCGTTATTGCTGGGATTTCTGAAACATGGCGAATTACAAGGCTAACTCCGCGCGAAAATTAACTAGTCACAATTTTGAAAGAGATCAAGCTATCTTCAGAACAAATACTTAACATTACTCCATTGTTTCATTGCGTATTTATTTTGTTTTCGTAACAAATATACGTCTAGTTTGATTAAAAAGTTTTCAAATGAGTGAGTGAACTATTTGTAATGTACAAAATGATTTCGATCAATTAAATAATAAATGTGGACTGCAGGCCACGTGACACAGGTAAACAAGATTGACAGTGGTGGTATAGCTATACGTCCTCGACAGTGGCCTTACGCCGCATTATAGCAGATTTGTTTTGCACTTTCTTGTCATCTGTAGATTAATTTAATATAAACGCTATCGTTACATTTATTGGCCTTACAATTATGCATTATATTAACAACTTTCAACAACAGATAAACAGCAGATAATATTATTTACGTTTTATTTGATGGTATTGACCAAGAGATCACAAGAGGAGCGAGTGACTTTTGAGAACTGAACTTAAATACGTATTTTAGTTCGTAAAACATAATGGGGTTAGCCATGCGGGACTATTAATTCAAATTTAGACACGTGTAAGTTATCGATACTAAGGAGACCGAAAGTCAAACTAATTTGCCTATATATGTTTATTTATAATTAGCATTTATTAGTAGAAATATATTTATTAATAAAATAGACTATGGATTTGCGTGTCTATCGACTTGTATTACACCAGTCCTCTTTAAAGAATTTCTCATTGTTGGCGCCACTTTTACCGAAGAGACCGTTTAATGTTTGTCTCGTCGTTAAGCAAAAATTATTTGACCGAATTGTATAAGTAGTAAAAGGACGAGCCACCGTATAGATTTGGGCTTCAACTGTAGTCGATTTAAGTGGCGAATGAGTCACTAATAACAATCATGCTGGTCCATGCAAACCGCAAGTGGGTCTCGCATTCCGCGCGGAGCGGCGCGGCACACACCGGCGCAACGGTACTTGGAGCGCATTCCCATCGTAACGCATTCCGCGGCCTCGATCCCCTCCACGTCCCACCACCTCCGCTACTCCCCCGACCTCTGCACGCTCCCCCCACTGCCTCTCGCATACCCCGTGGCGGCGACGACCGCACCTACAAACACATTCATCAATCCCAGACTTTTTTTCTCATCACAGGCTACAAAAATTTTATGGATTTGTGGACCTCGTGATTTAAAAATTCGACCTACCTTAATGTCTCTTACACATTTCAACCTACGAGGTTGTGGGCCATTCGCCTGTGTTAACATTCCTCGATCTAAGCTACATCCGGTTATGACACTGCGCATGCCATTCAATGTTGAAACGGCGCGGTCATAAAAACAAGAGTAAAATCACGAAAATATTATACTTACGTACACATCACGCGGCACATATGACAATATCACACAACTTTTTATTTATATTTCTTTAGTTTCAATCGCGGTTCAAAAGCACAGTGAATGCTTATCTAGTAGGATTTACCGAGACATGTTACGTCCACGCCTGATCTGAATGACTGGCGGCGAACATTTTTTATCTATTTATTTATAGGTAAAAAAACTTGTTTTGTAACACACTACAGAAAATATTAGTTCAAGAATAAATTTTCATAATGAGTCGAACATTTATTGAATAAATAGGTATTGACCGATTTTTAGTCTATGTAGGTTATGATGAATTTTCCCAAACTGTTCGCATTAAGGACGTATCGCTTCTATCGGTGTTCGGAGTAGATAAATGATGTGGGTGTAACGCCTACATTACACATTACGTGTTCGCTCCGCCGATACCGGTGACGTAGGACGGCAAACAACGCCGTGCTGTTGGTCTTAGTGCGTTTTGTAGTGTGGCTGGCTTAGATAAGATAATATTTGCAAATTGAATAATCTTTGCAGTGGTTCCTCGCGTGAACCTGTTCGGAAGACTTCATTTGGAACATATAGGAATGGGGTAGTTAAACATCGAACATATTTTGCTTGATTGGCTTTATGTGAAAAGATTTTTTGTTACCTATTAATTTTGAGGTAACTAACAATGTTATTACTGAACATAATTAAATTATTAAAATTAAAAAAGTAGGCAAAAACACATAGACATTTTATAATAAAATTCTGGATACCGACACGAAAATGCAAAATAAAAAATTATCTAGATTAGAGTAGATTCATCGTGTTTTTTATAGTGTCTCAATGTAATGTAATGAGTGATGAATGCGGATCGTTAAGCGTTTGTAGTGTTGTAAACAAGACGGTCACGCCGACGACGCGTGAACAAACAAGTGCTGTGTCAGTGCGCCGCGTCGCTCCGTGTAGTGTGGCGTCGCGTCGACGTTCTCTGTAGTGTGTAATGTGTACACATAGAGTCATTCGCGCGCCAGTCGGTCGGTCATTCGCATGCCTCTGTACTACGTACATGAAAAACACCGAGCGAAAGTGCGCGATCAGACTAGTGCAGCGAAAGTTTATCAACAATTCACTTGGCAATTTGCTTGCCACGTCGCTCTTTCTTTTATACACATTTAGATAAAAAATATAATAACAAAATAAATTACAACACATATTAACAGTTTTATAATTTAGACAAATTTATAATTACCAAAAAAATATATATTTATAGTATTTAAATACCATGCTTGCATACAATCTATTTTACAATGAAAAACTTTCCTTTATTTATTTTCTTTCCAATTGCGTTCTTTTTTTTTTTGTATTGTTGATCAAAACAATGCCGTTCCATCTACATTGTGAAAATGTACTTTTTAACAAATAAAACAAATAAGCAAAACTTAATAGTCAAAGATAACGTTATTCCGCACGTCGAGGATAACCGTTCAAAATAAAGGAAGCCTAGAGTCGTTGACCTTACCTTAGATTTGGGCGAGGGCTGTTTCCCGCGCTTCGCGGAGCTCACGCCGAGTAGACGCAGAATTCTGTTGGCGGCTTCAAGAAGTGTAGCACTACCCCTCGATCCCCTTTTAACTCTGACGGTCAATCCGCTCATTTCTACCCGTCGCATACGTTGTATCCAATCGTTTTATTAAAGTACGAAACGGTCAAAAACACGATCACAGTTCATCAAGTTCGCTTCTCAAAATTTGAAACCGTTACAATCACTAAAATAAACTTTACAGTACGGCAAGCAAACGCTTTCTACTTTGGAATGCAAATTACTTATGATAAATTACTATTATACTAAAAATTAATTTAACGATGTTTAAGTTTTAAATAAAAACTGCGCGTCGCGTACGTCCGTTATGTTCAAGAGCGCGGTGCAGACTAGATTCGTAACAAAACACAGCGCTTGACGCGAGCGAAGCATTGACTACGTCCTCCGCTCTGTAGACGGAATAATCGCACGGTCGTCGTTTACGTACGGCGCGGGGCGCGGGGAGAGGGACGAGTGGTGGCGCCCCCCAGGCTTCCCCTTCTCCCGCCGTGTCCGCTCGCACCCCGCGCCGAGCGGCGCCGTGCCGCGGCATACGAGTGCATATGCATAGTTTGTCATACTGGCTGCCTTCCCGCCGCCCACCAGAAATACTATACAAATTCATGGTGTAGTTGAATCGTTACATGGAATAACCATTACACACGGCCCCTGTAGATGTACTAAGTTTTTATTTTATAACATAACATTAGGAGATATTTGTATATTTACTAATATATCTTGTACCATTACCCATCTTGTAATAACTAAGATCAAGGACTGTGCTAGGAAATGAATTACGACATTAGCGGGATTCGAACCCTCGACCACGTGATTGGAAATCTGTACTCTTAACCACTAGGTTAGAGGCGCTTTTTACTACTACTAGTATTTAATATAATATAAATAACTCATAATTCAAATTCTCTACATGTAAAGACGTAAATAGAAATAATCAAACAAAAATTCCACATAGTTTTTACTATATTGACCACGTGGTTTTGTTTTGAAATTTTCGAGGGCGAGCATCTAAACGGAACGTACAGGGAGGGGCGGCGGTGCGCGACCCAGGGCGGCGCAGGGGTGGGGGAGGGAAGCGAGGAGAAAGAAAATCAATAATATTAAGATGTGCAGTAAAGAAAGCCGCGAGGCCGCGAACCAGTGCACGGAAATGTTACCCGCCCACGGAATGCGCTAAATTCGACCTAGTGCACTGCGCCACTAGCGTATTGCATGCAACGATCTTATCTGACACGGGATATGCAACGCCCTCTTTAACATTTTCAGAAACTTTATCGCTTTGACATTCGTTTATAAAATAAAGTTTGATAACAAATATGAATTACATTTTTTAAATCTTACTTTATAGTCTAAATAGTAAGTCAGTCATGTTAAAGATCAACACGCCGGTCACTTTTTCGAACTCATTTTGATTGTAGGTCTTCCGAACGGAAGAACAAATTCATCGCTTCGCTGGAGTGTGTAATTATATATTTATTTAACAGGGACCATATTGTCTATTGCCAGTAATACAACTGTTGTCGGTGCAGGCACATGGGCACATGGGCACATGTTCGCTATCGCGCGGCTGCACGTGCCGAGGCAGCTGCGCGCGCAACTCTGCCTCTACCTCTAAGACACGCGCCATGTCGACAAAAAACATAGTTCCATATCATCTTGGACACTATTATAGTTGAGTTTACTTCCTAATAGTGAAATAATTGAAGTTTTCTACTAAATATTTATCCACAAAATAACTTACATTTTATGCAAATAAATTATACGAAGCGCCAATAGTCTAATAGGTTCGGATTACCGATCTAGCGGTCGTAGGTTCGAATCCCACCATACGATTACTGTCGTGAACCATATCCTTGTACATGCTTTCTCAATGTTACTTAGAATGGTTTCAAGAAACATTAGTAAATAAACAAAAATCTAATATCATATTTAAAAAACAAACCTTTGTACCATAAATCCCCATTCTATTATAATTATCACATTTTTTTATACATAAAAGAAATCACTTTATTTTATATAATACAAGTAAAAAAAAAAACATTTTCTTAAATAATTTCCATAAGCCATCTTCAATAATTGTTCTAGAAAATGTCAGCAATGTTACATTCATTAATTAAGAACATAAGATATTCTCAGAATTTTAATTAACATGTCTACGTAACAATTAAACGTTTTTGTTGTTATTGATACAGTTTATATTATTCAAGGAACAATTTGTTATAACGAAGGGGATCTTTTGGTGGCCCGCATTTGTTTACGCCCTCCATACGGGTGTACGGGACATGATAAATAAGCTCTTATATACCGTTGACTTTAAATAATTAACCATTATTGCCTTATACTGTTATCAACTGATTAAAACTTCCATTCTTTTTTGTTTAAATTAAAATCACACTAACTGTGTATATCAACCATTGTAATTGAGAAAACTTTTTCACACTTATATCAGGAACCAGTGTCTTAAAGAGTCTTCCTTTCAACATCTTACGATGATGAAAGTGTATAAACCAAGATAGACGTAATACGTAATCATTAACATCATCAGATTGTATCAGTCCACTACTGAGGTCGTCACCAATCCCTTATAGGTGAACCGATGACTTCGAGTTGTGGCCTATAACAAAAGTAAAGCCAGACAGCACGTGGGTTAAGTACACTAAAGTATTGCCGGATACAGACCGTCATTCCGTATCATCTGCCTCTAACATCTGTTGTAGATCGTTACAATCGAATCAAATTGGTGTTATACTTGAGAATTTTGAGCACAAGGTGATATACGCCAGGTGGCGGTTAGATTTTTTTTGTTGTAGTTCGGGGCTCACCATCCCCCGAGTCTTGGGATCCAAACAAAACAAAACGCAACGCTCCCCGTGCATTGAACCCAGCACCTGGCAAGCTTCTTGCCTTCAAGAACCTCACTGTACAATAAAAACAATTACACACTGTTGAAACATATAGATTTGTTAATATAAATTAACACATTTAAAAGAATTATGTGTATTAATATGGCATACCTAGATAATTCTTTTACAATGTGCAATCAAAGTCACTGTCGGGAAGTCCTTGGATACCGTATGCCGTACCGTGCCACACAAGGGCTCATGATAATGAAAGAATGTCCATTCTAGGCACCAATGTCTATCAGCTGTTATGTATTTCATACCTTGATATAAAAACAAAATGGGTACAAAATTTTGTGTTTATCTGTACACTATAAAAGCCCAAATAAAGATATGATTAATAAGTGATCACAATTGTTTATATTGTAAAACGTATACAATTTACACGTGGGTAATAACACAGTGATATCTTATTAGCACGTTTAAGAGGTTAATCCCCTTTTGGGAATAATATCCATTAATGCGATTTAATTACCGCCGTAATATTTTAATTGACACACGAAGTTACCGATCATTAAATAGCAACACATAGAAAAGGTACATTCACGAGAAACGTTTGTCGGGGGCATTCGACTGAGAAATAATAAAAGTAAAAAAAAATATTTATAAAAAGAACTATAGCACAAATATTTAATGACAATATAAAACACTTTCCTACGCCCAGTTATATATTATTCAAGAAACAATGAGTCGAAATCAAAATCGATTTTGATATTTGTTTCTGTACGATGCCTTTTAAATAGTTTATAAATTCAAAACCTTATATTTACTGTCATCTTTATATCTTCAAACAGTTTAAATGTTGAGATATCTTATATCACGAATGTATCAGAAACAAGATACAATTTAGTATGCTTATGTCGATATGCAAACAAGCGTCATTTGGTGTTATCGGTGTTTTATATTTAAAACAATATTTTCGATAAGGATGACCTTCAACGGACCCACGTGCATCAATATCGGTCATTCATTCATGAAATCCCTAGAAAAACAAATAGAGATAGAGTCGAAGATGCAAGGTACCAATTAAGTACTATCTTATTTTAATGCTCTCATCGTGTTTTTTAAAAGGTGGTATTAAAGAAATGTAATGACAAATCCTTATTCAGAGCTACGGCAGATGTTTTCAATGCACAGGTGCGTTTTGAGAACATCAGGTATGCACGTGCGTTTGTAGCAACATTATATACGTCATTTATACCACTATAGAAAACATGATATATTCATCACCATCATCATCAGCCCTTGTCTGCCCACTGTTGGACATAGGCCTTTGGATATATTCGTTCTATTTTCTCTCTCTC
>JAODUI010000004.1:3844733-3859883 GCA_027563995.1 Papilio gigon | reverse complement strand
CTAAACAATATTTCTTTGCGGTTTGCGGGGTGAGTGGGCTCGAAACTAGTCGGTACTGACACCGAGTTACACGTGAGTTAAGCCGTTTTATAAGTAGTACAATAATACTAAGTCAACGAGATTCAGTTCTAACTTGGTGGCAATTATCCTATAAATTACTCAAAGGCCTTAGGGGTCATAAAATACCGAGACTGAACCCTCCATCACTTTTCGTCCCTAATCGTTGTATCCATAACAAAGGCATTTATTACGCGAAGGAGTTATTGCCTTTCCCCCGGGCAACGGTAATCCTGTGGAAGCTATAAACGTGCCTAATATTATACAATAAGTAACTTTTACGATTGATTACTAATTTGTTGATGCTAAACCGAGTTTACTGATATTAATATAGAAAAAGAAAAAACAATAGTTGTGCTAGACATGGTTGACGAAGTGTAGATAAAGAAAATTAGAAACTTGTGGTTATGAGCCGACATCGATGAAATCAAAAGTGTAACGAATGTTAGTGCAAAATAAACAATTACGAGCTTAGTATGACAAAGGTGTATCATTTTTTACACAAAACAGAAAGCAATTAGAGGCGTTAAATCCAAAAAAAATATGATCGGTATAAAGCTTCACTGGAACACATTAAAACGCAATAGATTGCGAGCAATTAGCGCGGGCCCGGCGGCGAGCGGCCCCGAACGAGTGCTGGGCAAAATCGGTGTAAAAACAGCATTCAATATGAAGTACAGAAAAATAAAAGAATATGATCACTAAAAAAAAACTGTAAACACTAAACAAACTACTTCCAATGCATTTACATTGTTCTTTTGTGTCTCAAACTCAGTTCTATGTAATTATCTGTCTTAAATGTATTGTAAACATTTGAGTCATTCGGGAAGGCCCGTTCGTGTTTATTTTTGTAGTTGCATTAGCGCCGTCGAACGTTTCCGCATAAGTACCACCCGGATGAATACCGACTGACAACCTTTTTGTACGTAATGTACCGGATTTCAAACGCTGTATCAATAAAAAAAAAACAATTGTAATTTTTTTTTATTGAAACATTAGTAGATTTTTTTTCTTAATTTACTAATATTTCTTGTAAACGATCCAGGTAAGCTTGGAAAGCTTTTATTTTACAAGGATTATGCTAGCTTGACCGCTATCCCACTTAATATTAAGTGCTGAAGTCGAAAGATGATACGCACCAGCTTAGTAAATACTTATTCACTCTACTCTTAAAGGACCCGATATAATACTTGGACGGAAACGCTTATGTGAGGATCACGGCAATAGTCGAATAGTGTGATACCAACCCACGACCGCTAGACCTCTGTAGTTTATACCTTTAACCATTTGGCTATTGGCGCATTAATTTATTTAAAAAATTGGTATTACAATTGCTTTTAGTTAAATATATAAAAAAATAGGTATTTTACTAGTACTAATATCTAATTAGTAAAACGCAGTACACAGACAATATGAAATACATTGACAGAGTATTGGAAAGTGCGCCGATGTCGGACTTCGGTGAAATGTGTGTGGCGTCGTAGGGGTGAATGGTGCCAATGACCTTGCCCGTCACCCTCGACCGTTATATATCAGGATGTATTTGTCTTGCCAGTTGGCTGGATCACTACATTATTTTTAACTTTATATAATTACTTACCATTATCATTTATTTGAAAGGTACTAATAATATAAAATATTTAATAGAAATGTTTAAATTTCAAATACTAGTATATCATATTTATTTACTCTTAATATTGAAGCGAAAACTTTACGATGCATAACCACGGCACAGATTTGAATAATTCTGTTTTAAGAAACAATCTTAGGCTATACATAACGATGCTATTAAACTTAAGGGGTGAGTAAATTGGGAAAAAAAAGATGTGTGTATCTAATACCGATGAAGCCACACATAAACAGCTATCATAATGATAAAGACTACATAATGTTTACGTTCCTTCTGGAACAAGATTGTATATAAACGGTTTGAAATTAATTAAAAAAATGGAAGTCACAACATAGTTTGAACTTTCACAATTATAGTCCATTATAAACGGTGTTGATTTCTCAACGTTGTTTACTGTTTTTATCAACATCTTGACGTACTCTTGTTTGTATCTCGTGATATAAGAACACAATAATAATTCCTCACAATATATTTAACTGGATCAACTTACTATACTGTTTTTTTGGTTCATGGACTTATTTTGTTACAAAACAAAAACATGTTTACACAACACGGAGGAAAAGCTGGGAAAATCCGTGCGGTAGACTGATAGCGAGGCGTGTAGGGCGGCGCGTATATTGACTGCGAAAACGTCCGCGTTAGCCTTGAGTTAGTCCTTTGACCCTGCAGGAAGCAGTTAGGTTAGGTCCCCACCTGCACGCGTGGCCCCGCGCCGCGCCGCGCCCCTCCGCGCACATGGCTCGCTTCCGTCCAAATGCGATATAGCGTTGCCTTTGGAATTAATAAAAACTTTAACGTATCTATAACAAATATTCGTGGTATGTAATAGCTATTCTAAATCATTTTCCGCATCCAATACATTACTTGTTTCATTTTTATTAGAATAACATAGATTTGTGTTTTTATTAACGTAACACTCTAAATAACATGAAACAACATTTACAAAATTATAGTAATAACAAATTGCTATCTAATAAATATTAATTATCAATTCTAAGTGAATAATTCTTCCTGGAATGTACACTAATAAAGCAGACAGTGTATTTCGTACATTAATTATTTTGGTAATGTGCACTTAAGTGGAGCATTAACAAAAAGTTTTTAAGCAATAATTACAAGCGATAATGGCCGTTAATGAAACCGCTTGTAGAATAAACAAGTTCTATTTAAATGTGTACCGGGGAACGACTTGAGTGTACTCATTTATCAATACATCTCGAGCGCGCCGGACCAGGACGGTCAATGTCCTTAAGCTTTTTAACTGAACAACAAGGAAATAAGTCAAATAATGACATAACAAAACCTATAACACGTACTTAGTTCAGTATTTAAGATAAAAGTAGCTAAAGATAAAGATAATTCTATCTTAAAGGCCGGCAACGCACCTGTGGTTCCTCTAGTATTGCAGGTGTCCATGGGAGTCGATGATCACTTTTGTGATCACGACGCTCGTTTGCACCCCTTCTCGTATAAAAAAAAAAATAAAACTAACGGTCGTATGGCTAAGTCATCATCCTCCATTGCCCACTTCTAGTCATAGGCCTTTCCGAATGCCTTCTACTGTATGTGGTCCTTCGCCTTCCGCATCCAACGGAAAATATCGTATAACAGTTTTCAACATTTTACTTACTGCTACCCATGCGGATAGATAAGAACTTTGAATATTAAGCGTATTTTATTTCTTTGTTATTTAAATTTAAATTCATTGTTACTAACATATTTAAATGGATGCACTATCTGTAATAAACAAATTATTATTATTATTACTTACCCCCCCTAAGTTAAATAGCGTGATATTACATAGCCTAAAACATAACGTAAGTCTTGGTCTTGTGTCTACAAAAATAGTTATTGAAGTATATCCGTGGTTGCCGAGTTCCTACATAACAACATACAAAAGTATACGCTTTATACAATAGTTTAGATTAGCAGGTCAAGTAATAACAATACTCAATGATTTATTTAAAATAAATGAATCATTTAGTCTATTTATAGTATGATATTAAAAATATATTAGTAAACAAGCTTGGTAAATAACACTTCTAATAAATAAACGAATTGACATTTATAATTCATTATAGTGTCATAACAAACTTGAAAACAAAATTAGAAAAGACAAACAAACGACAAATAAACAATTAAATTGACTCTTACCACTTTTAGTTGGTATTGCCTAGCTTGTTAGTTACCATGGGCCTAGATCAGTGCTCGTCACACTATTCTATCCAAGAGCAAAATAGGGCAAAGTAAGGTATCACTGCAGGCCACGCATTCGTGGATTAAGTAGTTGACACAACGAATTTAATTTCATATAATTTGTTATAACACGTTTCCCCTTAGATATCAAATTTTTAAAGGTATTAGAAAGGTACAGGGATCGCACAAATATCTACGGGCCGTGGATTGACGACCACTGGCCTAGAACGGCAGCTCTCCTTGAACATACCGGATCTATACTGGATTTTGAATATCGATATGTATTACAGCGATCAATACGCGACATTTAGCGAGACAGGTGCGTTGACCGATGGTTCATTATTCAAGGGCCTTAAACAGCGCGCAGCGTCGCGTATTTTCCTGATGGCCTTCAAATTACGTCGCCACTATTTACTGATAAATGTTACAGTAAAATCACAAACTCCGCTTAAATACAAACTCAATACAAAACGTAAAACCATTAACCTTTTTATATTTAGTTTATAATAATGTGTTACGAGAGTTTAAACAGTTTAACTATGGTTAATTCTGAACGATTCGATCAATATAATACTTTAAAGAAGATTGTAAATTTTAGCATGTTTTTTTTAACATTTTCTACCTAAGATTTTTATAAATCGTATGTTTGTCAATATTTACCGCGTATTTGAATAGTGTCTTATATTTCCCCAAGTTAATGTTATTCAATTCTCGAATTAAACAAAAGTTTTTAACTTTTCGTAGTTTTAAAATAACTAATTGATAAATTTTAGGTTTCATGATTTACCGGAGTTTATGCTTTTGCACTAACATGTATATATTTTATTAAAACTTAAATGTAATTCCAACGTGTTTCGGAGAACTGAATTGATAATTAGCGGTTAGACATGGCTGATATACTCTTATCAGTTTTCATACTAAAATTTAAATGTAATATAATTTAATCAAAAATACACATTTTTTTATATCAAAATTGAAAAAATACGATTTTAATATAATGTACAATTAAAAAATATATTATCAGTGTAAAACTGAATACAAAAACGTACGCATTCAGTATATATTCTCAGTGTTATTTTTATCAATTCAATATGAATTATTAAGATTACATCGTACTTTTTTTCATATCCGCAATAAATATGCATATCTAAAAAGATATGTAAATGTATACAGTAGAGGATTGTGCAGTGAAACACACCGCGTGTGCAAACGTTATCACAACCGAAAAAAGATCCTAACCTACGCCAACTGCGCCGGCCGATTGCCGTCAAGCATTCGATACCTAAACAAAAATAAGACTATTTTTTTTTAAAGATCCATAATCGGAGAGATCATTTCACCAAAATGTTAATTATCCTTTCTCCTGCATTTTATACGTTATTTTATTCTATTCTAATACAAACTTGTCTATTACGAACTGTGATTTTCTTCCGAAGGTTCGTCTTCAATACATATAGCCTCATCCTTTACATTAACTTCGAAAAAATAAAGACAACAAAATGTTCTGATACATGTAACATTACAGCCGGAACTCAACATAATGTCAGCTGAAGTAACATCACCAAAAAGCCTAAATCGTCAGTACTATTGATTCACAATAACATGAGAACTGAACCTGATGACGTCATACAGAATTTTTATACAATGCATTATATTCCTCGCTAATCCCATGTTATTGTGACACCTGCTCCATTCTGTGAGGCGTATCTATTATGCATTATATTTATTTTTAAAGTAAAAATGAAATTATTAATAGTAATAAACTATGTACTATGTATTAAGTTTTCTTAAGGAGCTTTTGAAACACGGCCACATAATGACTTTCGTGAAAAATTGTTTATTAATGTGATGCAATCAAAACGAGCAAAAATTCATTATTATTATTATTGTAGGATCAACGGATATCGACAAATGAAAGGATCTCGCCGCGTGCCCATTGAAAAAACAATTACGGTATGCATGACAGCTGTTGTTTGTCATAGATAGTGAAGCGGGTCAAAGTACAAGAATTTGTGAGATAACACAAACGAACAATACTACGCCGCTTTCATTATTTCATGTTCAATATTGCACACATGTAACCGCTTTCCATTATACTCAAAACAGCGTATCTCTAAAGACAGGTAAAAAAAAAATCATAACACTGCAACGAAAAAATAACACAAGCATAAATCATTGCATCAACAGCGGCCACTTTCAATGGAGGACCATAGATAAAGTGGAATAAATTTAGACGCGTGGGTAACCGGTATTAAAATGGATCTATTTTAAAACGGCCACTATGCTAAAAATACAAGTTGTAAAGCAAGCGGCGAGCGGCAAGTATTGAGAGTCCGCCGCGACGTCGCACGCACAATGCGCCAGCTATTCCGGTGGGTGGAATGCCTTCCACTTACATACTTTTATTCACTTCCCGCGCGTCTAGACGTTGACTTTTCGCGTCTTTCTTCCAAATACGATCTTAGCAGGGGCGCCTTTAAGATTCCTATTACATGTGGAGGGGCCCGACTTCGACCCGTATAAAAACGGCCCCGCTGTCCTCGGAGAGTGCATTGATCTCGTGGGGCGTCCTTCTGTAGCACAAAAATCGCTGCACGTGATGAGGACGTCTCTTTCACCTCCAGCTCAAGGAATGGGTGCGAGAGGGAGGCGTAAAACGTAGTAGACAGGATGCGCGTAGCGCGTTGCGGCCAATACACCCAAGCGGGCGCAATGAACGGCAGCCATTAATGTGGAAGTACCATGCCACGTTTTGGCGCCAACCGCACGGGAAATAGGGAACTGATATATTGCTTTTTTATTGTTAGCTTTCCAATTATAGCCATTCAAATATTTATATAGGCACAAACTGACTGATATATTTACGCGCAAACTATGACTTTTTTTCGACAAATCCTTTCTAAAAAACTATACCCCCTAAAGGTTTATAATTTTCATAGAAAATATTTTTTCCTTTAGTAAAATAAAATTTGATATATTTTCCTTCCATATCGACCTCAATTAGTACAAAAAAATCAAATATAGTACTGCGTCGTTTAATTTTACAAATTTAACTTGCAGCTACGGCTTTAGTTTATTTTATTAGAAACACAGACGGAGTTTTTATAGCTATGTAGTACAATTTAATGGTGTGCGCGGCGCGACAGGGTCGTAGCCCCGGAGGGGTGTCTACCCTGTCTGGATGGGGTGATCCTATCTACTCACTAAATATTTTAAAGGCGTTGGTTAGTATTTTAGAAATATATAAAGCATGTAAATACTGAAACACGAAACAATATTTTATACAAAGAAATTTAAAATTTGGATACATATTCTACCATTGTAAAGTTTTGGCGCCAAAACGTAAGCATTCAAAATGGCGGCGACCACGTGCTCGCAATGCCCGGGCCGCGTCTCTTGCTGGCTTACAGTGCACATGTGACATGTGCTATCATAAGTCTTTGCTAAGATTTAATTGATTAAACTGATTATTTTTAAACAATAACCATCACTAAAAAGCTATATTAAAATTAACTATTATCAATAAAAATTCAAATAACCCAATAAATTAGGTCTAGTCTTCAACTATAGAATTTTTTTGATAATTCTTATTGCGGTCGAAGATTATTTCTTTGCATTGCATACATTACACATTTTTAAACTTAAGTTTTAAAATTTCTAGTACAAATTTGATAATACCAGCTTTGTATCACCGCTCAGGTAACCACTAAAATTCGATTCTGCGAAATTTTAGGTAGTATGGCATCTAACAATGATTTAGTAAAAAAAAACAGTCTCGAGGCGAGCGCGGTGCACTCGCTGTGTGTGTGAGTGCGAATTCTGCGAAGGACGAGGCCGTGGCGCGTATGTCCGTTGAATTTGAAGCGTTGCACCTACGCCCGTAGCCGAGACCGTTACGTTTGAATTCTGACTGACTAGCGGTGAGCCTCTGTCGCAACGCCGACAATATAACAAATTCCCTCATTTAAAAAAAAAGACAACAATGAGCAACGATATTTGAAATTCTCAGTTTTATCTACAGCTGTCAATAAAAACAAAAAAGAAAAAAATCCCCTAAAATAAGGAAATATTATGAGTTTTATGTTTTCAAATAATAAGGAACTAATTTATCGCTGGTCGCTATGAAAGTGGAGAAAATCCCTAAGTTAGAAACAAATCAAGGACAATTTTCGTCTGCACATATTATTAGGATATGTGCATTGGATAAACTAGCAAGTCAAACACTTGATCTTTTATACTTATAAAATAGTTTTTTTTTTACGTTAAAATTTGTATCTTTTACTCATATTTATTACTTGTTAAGCAGTTCTTTATTTGGTATCGAAGGGATTGCAAAAAGGAAGACGAGAACAATCCGCGGCGTCTGGCCGCTGAACTCGAGAGCGGCGGCAAAAAGCGCCACATACACCTACTCCCAATTGAAATTCCTCGAAGATACAACTCGCTGCGTTTTTCCGATCGGCTCTTTGTTCAAAAATCGTTTAGAGTTTCGCCTTTGAAATTAACCGACGCGACCGATTTTTGCAATATATTATTTTTATGAAATGTAATAAGATAACCAAAAGGAGCACAATTGGAGTTAAAAGTATTGCCATTATTAACGCCGACAGTTTTAGGCAAGCAGAAGCAGAAACAGAAGATAAAACTCACAAATGAAATTTTATTGTTATCTGCTCTATGGCTATCGGCACACTGCTGCAATTGCAATTTAGATGAGTTATCGTAAGCAGCCTTTTATCCAGCCAGCGTTATTAACTGTGACCACTTTTTTTGTCTAGGTGTGTCTAGATGTCAGTACACAGTACTTACATTGTAGTGATTCTGTTTCATGATTACTACAGCTTATAATGTAATAGGTGAAATAAAGCTGCCTGCATTATTAAGAGCGTTGAAATGCACGCGGAGATGTATCTGTGTTCTTCTATGCATTCGAATGTTTGTGTGTCTAATCGAAGCGGTGTAGTGCAGGGCGGCGGCGGCGGCGGCGCGGCGCGGCGTGAATCAGTCGCGTGGAATGCGCGCGGTCGTTGCCGCTCCGGTCTCGCCGGTCGCACCGCTGAGGGCCTCCGCCGTTTCGCGAGCCGCATTCCGTGTCTCGCCCATACCCTCCGCATTACCTCCAAACGCCCCTCTTCCCATGCTGTACGGTCAGGAATGTTGCACGCATTTTTATGGCGCCATTACTCTTAACTACACACGCCTTGGAACAATGGGTACATTGCAGATGGGTTTTAAACTTTCATGTACAATATATCCATTTCTAACTTATGTATGTTTTCCTGTTACAATGTTGATGAAGTTTCATTTTCCCCATCACTTATTAAAAAATAAGTGCGCTGTACAAAAAATAATCTAGTAGTAGATTATCGTTAAAACAAATATTTCGACTATTTATCATAACATGGAATAACCAAAGAAATAAAAGGGAACATCACGGAAGTTAAGCAAATTTTACCTGAAATATAAAAATCCATAACAAAATATGAAGTAAGATGAACAATTCCATTATGACTAATTATGCGGACACGCAATTAATTAAATCGTTAATTTGCTTTAACACACTTATCTTAATTTATCTGAATATATACGAAGTTTTAGTTATTTAGTAATCATTCAAATATAAACATTATTCAAATGAACACAAATAGCAAAAATAACGTCAAAACACTTAAGCGAGATGCCATGAGAATATAACATGCGCATTTACCCCGAAATGAGGCATAGCGGGGTGAACAGACTCTATGAAGGACAACCGTACTCTTTGATTTCGGCTCTTGATTCGCGGAAATTGTGCCAAAAATATAAACGATTTCTTACTGAGAATTTTTTCATATGACGAAATAAGAAATATGTTCATTAGGGTTTCGTTAAATATTAATTATTAAAACTATAAGTGTAGTTGGCAATCGTTTACATTTTGTTTTTGCGAATTTGTTCGAGTAGGAATCGCTTAACATCAACTGAAGCTCGCTTTTCACCTTCTATAACGAAATGTGGCAATACAATGACAAACGTTTTATCAAGTTTCCCTTGCCAAGTATCGTTTGTACATATGTTATAAAACAAATTCATCGAAACACAATTGGCGTGATCAAAGCCCTTCGAGAACAGACATGCCCAAATAAACGTGTAAATTGCGTCGTACTCTGAATATAATAGAAAATGCGCGTTAACACTTTGTTAGCACGGCTTAATATCCATTGAACTAATTTAACAAATAAAAAAAAACACAAGCAGACTTCAATAATCGCTACGAAGGCCATACGTTGAGCCTGGAGTCTTTGTGCGAGGTAAGGTTGTAGACCCAGACGTTCACCCGAACCTCGTGGCGACCGCCCCACTCAAGGCTTCGGTCGCGCCACTACTACGCTATTATTCTAACTAGCGGATTATAAATGGAGGCACTAACGTATACATTGACTTTTGACTATTTTATCTAAAAGGACAATGGTATAACATTCTACAATATATAACAAATACGTTTTCTTATGCTACAGGTAGCGATGATAACCTCAAAATCAACGTTACAAAAGGATTTGTCTATATTATATGACGCCATAGAGAGATATAAGGGTAGAAAATGTAATTACTGGACACATTGGAATTCCATCACAATTGTTTACCGAGGACAAAAATGAAAACATATTAAAAAAAATAACGTTGACTTAATTAGTATTTCGTAAACAATTATAATACATATTTTATTAAAATTGTAAAAATAAAAAAAAATATACTAGGTGATAAAAAGTTCTTAGGTTCATCTTTTTTACCTAACTGACAAGAGAGTGTAACGTTTTTCGCACTTGTTTGTTATTTTATAAGTATATGTAAAGAAGTATAAACAGCAGATGTTTTTGCACTTTTGAAACCTCACGTGAATCATTTTAAATGTCATGTCATATGATTTTCATTATCATCCAACACAATTTGGTAGCAAATACTGCAAGTGGGCTATCTCAATGACAATTGCTTTTGATTGGCGTTATTGTTAGGGCTATTACAGTAAGTGTACACAGAGAACGATTGTTGAATCATAGCGCCGGAAACCATAAGAGGTAAGGCAATAGAGGTGTGGGTGGTCCGTGGTGCGGCTGAGTCACGAGACAGACGCCGCTCTGGACGCGCCTTCATGCCTTCAACACAATGAAACGACACGTTAACGATTCTTACATTCGATGTATCCATTGCCAAAAGTTTAATCCTTAGTCATTTGTATGACTTCGCAAAATTAACAATATAATGCGATTAACTGATTTCGTCTACGTTTTCGACATTTGAATATTTATTATTGTAAAGTAACTGCCAATTATTTACTATACGTCCATACATCACACAAATAACCTCGTTTACACATTTTTTGTATTCTGATAAAATTACAATACAGTTAACGTGTCGTTCCAGTAACGTATAAATGCATGTATTGTGTGCGCCCATTCACGAATGCGGCGCTCGACTTCGGGCGTCTTCCCACATGGACTTATTGGGTGCCGGCGAACGCGCGCCGAACCTAAACTAGGGGTGCACACAATGCCCGCGTGCGGTACCGATCAATGTTCATTTAGTTTGTAGGCCACTGACACTTGGAACACTATGGCGGCATTCAATTCAAATAAACTAAGATTTTGTTTGGACGTTCTATATTTAATTTACAACAACATTGATGTCACGATAATTCTAAGAGACGACGCAGACAGCGGACAGCTTGATTTACCAATGACTTTCAAACGTCGACTTAAATTTATAACAGAAAAATTAGATGTACTTCTCTTATAATGTAGCTGCATTAAAAGATATACTACTTATAAAAACGGCTTAACTCACGTGTAAATCGTTGTCGGCACCGACTAATTTCGAGCCTGTCGCTCACTGGAACGCGAACGCGCTATAGTACCAATCCCACTCGCCATGAAGAACAGCCCACGATGGGCTAGAAACTAATCGGTACCGACATCGATTTACACATGACTTAAGCCGTTTTTATAAGTAATATAGTGCAATGTCTCTCGAAAGTTTTAATAATTTAATTCATTAAAAGAAATATTTTTTTTTCTTGCGAAACTAGCACCAAATTTACGGCAAAAGCAACTACAACAATTATCTACGAAATTTTTCAATGTAAAAAATTTCCATAACATAAACAATGGATTGTTTAAAAAAAATTAATAAACAATTCACCATAAATTCCGTAACTAACTGTAAACAAACAATGTCCTTGAGTCGCTGAATAAACTTAAACAAAATTAATAATTATTATAAAAAACACTAACTTGCCAGTACTCAGTACTTAGCTGTACAATAAGATACTGGAATCTATTAATTAAATTTCAACTTGAGGTAAATAATAAAAAAAAGCATTTAAAAACACGGTAAAATATAAATATGACATTTAAGTGCAAAAGATTGTACCGATTAATTAAAAAAAAATGCAAACAAATTCAATTATCAAATACTTGTATGTGTGCAACTTAAAACACATCGTTACATCTCTCGAGTTATCAAATCGATGCTAATATAATCAAATAAAATCATCAACCATTGTAAAATAAATAACAATACGATTAAATACTTTTTTTATAGCCAAACAAATAAGTTGTCCTAAATGGTACTCCTTGGTCGTGATCGTATTCGGTATTACAACAAAAGCAGTACGTCGCGGTGAGACGGTGCGTGTTATTAACCTTGTTTGAGACGGCGGCGGTGCGGCGGAGCGGCGGAGCGGCGGCGGCGGCGGCGCGGCGTAATTTCGGGTGTTCACCCCATGACTGGCTGGAGCGCGTCCGGGCCTCACTAGCTAATATTTAAATTCGCCCTTGTCTGGCCCTGACTACGTTCAACATATTTCTCAACTTTCTGAGACTGATTCATTGCACCGATTTTTTCATTCGAACAATATAATTTGGTTTTATCCTTCAGTAAATACATGGAATACCATACGCATTCTAAGGTACGCATTATTACCTACTAAGCAGAAAATTTTAAATAGTTTAAACCCTAATAAAAAAATAATTTGAATATAACACATGTTACACTTAAGGATTAAAAAAACGTATTAGAAAAAAAAATCTAAAATAATAAATAGTGCACAAAAAATACTTATTATGTGTTTCGCGTGTGTCCTATGATTTTAATTTTGTACGTTGTTACTCTATGTCTGGGTAAGCCACACTTGATACCGGAGCGGCATTGAGCACAACACCTGCTGGCTGATTTCGGTTGATACGCAGGCAACTAATTTCCATACGAGCGAACGCAGACCACATAATAATGAGAGCCTCGGCCATTTACTGATTTGGCAATCATTGAATTAAAACATTTGAATAAGTCTAGAAACATTCATACAAGTTCAACGTCATAATTTTTGCTGCAAACTTTATAATTTAAACAACAAAAAATATCTTAGACAAACGTATATTGATAACATACTAAAGCAGTGTCTGTCATCCCTTGTTACACAGAAATGGACACAGATATGATTGCGCAGGACTCATGGGTGATTTGCAAGAACCGCGGCAAATGAACACAACTAAAATATATTCAACATATAGACTCAATGATTTTGACGTTTGTGAAACCAATTGAATTTCCATATACAACACAACATAATAAGAACTGGTAGTGTTTGTTGGCTCAACCCATATCCAGATCTGAACAAAAGACCTGAGAGTTCGCTTTAACTGCTCGCACAATTTATTCAGACTCTAAATTCCGTCTAACCTTAAACCCGTTCAGTATTATTGAAAGGGACCTACGTATTGGATCGCGCGGCCAGACTCTATTGAAATAACGATTCGAATATAAAAGATATGATTTATTTAGAAAAACCAGTAAGTCGGGGCCATTTAAGTTGTCGCTTGCGTCGCCTGCCGCCGCCTCGCTGTCTGCCGGCCCGCCACACCAGGCGACTCTCCTCCACGTATTTAAATACCGACATGCAAACGTCTCTCTTATACAATGTTAGCCCGGCGTATGCGTTCGTGAACACATCACTTTCACCCGTTATTCACATCAACACAACTTGAAACGAGTTCTAACGACCAATGTGAGAGTATGGCTCACGACATCGTCTTCAAAAGTTTACATTTTAATTTATTTCGAGCTTCTTTAATAACAGAAAGAAAGAATGAATGAACGGAATATGGCTCACCTGGGCTGTCTTCTAAGGAATAGTAATTTTATATAATAGACAAATAGAAGCATTGGCAACTGCTATAAAACGATTTGATATGATCTACAGTAAAGTCTATTTGGCTACATGATTCGAAAGCAGGACCGGCCAAGCACATTCACTCGCAAATTAGAACATCATTATCGAAAGGTCATTTACACGTTGGAATGTACCAAAGAAATACTACATAATTAGAATCGTTAAGCTAAAAGCACCGTCGTAGCAATAATTTCGCTATTCAGTAGGAAACCAGCTCCACAAGGTCTAGGCCTTAGCCTAAACCATGTGGTCTAAGAAGAGCCCCTGCTGCCCATTGTTGTAGGACTGGTGATAAACGTTGTTATTGTATCGTTTTAGTTATTTTTCTTTTGGTTTTTGTTCACTGTCCATATAGCAATAAAGAGTATTTAAAAAAAAAAAAAGACGCTTTATAAAAATGTAATGAGATGACGCACAATGTACAGACTCAGCCGATGTCGTACTTTTACGAGAAGTCGTAAGCGAGAAGGCAAGTCGAAATACGTAAATAAATACTATACAGACATAACAAAATCTACAATCATATAATATAGTGTTAATAAATTCTACATTAGATCAGAGTGGCACTTTACAGCAAGGAAATTATAATTAAGGTTGAAATGAAAGATTCCATAAATCAAATTTATTAAAATTTACTTCGTGAAAAGGAAAAATTAACTACTGATTACATTTTAACTTTACCAATCACAATGCCGTTTGTATACTTCGAACGGTTATTTCCAGCTAAAATTCGTTATCGACAACAAAATATTGTTATTGTTAGGCAAATAGGCAGGTTTGTTGATGTATTACAATGCTGGCGTTGGCGTTGATTGAACGGCACGTGTGTACTACTGTTGCATAGTAAACGTAGCACGTGTACTTGATAAGAGTAAAAGGCATACCGTTAATGTGTAATGCTATTACACGAAGACAGGACAACTGACGGCGCAGTATTGCACTTGTTCAAACGACTATCCTCTTCTATCATCATTAACTCACTATACTTAAACTATTAAAACTTTCGTGAGACATTTCATTATACTACTTATAAAACGGCTTAACTCACGTGCAACTCGGTGTC
>JAODUI010000004.1:3804148-3844635 GCA_027563995.1 Papilio gigon | reverse complement strand
CCCCGATGGGCTCGAAACTAGTCGGTACTGACACCGAGTTGCACGTGAGTTAAGCCGTTTTATAAGTAGTATAACTCACTATACGTTCCCATTGAGAGGTTCGGAGTCTACCCCACTATGAAGACTGATTAGGCCATACTTACTTACGCTAATGTAGATTGGTTGACTTCATACGTATCTTTGAATTTTTTCTCCATTATATGCAGGATGCACCATCATGTTATCCTTCACCGCAAGAGCGTTGAATAATGTACATATGAAATTCACAAATCGTAAAACATAGTAGAACATGGAGGGGATTGAACCTGGACGATGACTAGTGTAAAGTGAAGATCGTAATAACTGCGCCACCGACGCTCGTGATCTGTCGCAGAGTGTACTTTTATTTTATTCCGCCCTCGTGTGTGATAAGCAGAACTACAGGTATAGGTACGCTTGCACTTATCGCCGGCGTACGGTTTACGAATGCTACGTCCGACGCTAATCTTCGTTGGTTACGTAACACTTCGTAGAACCACATCGGGTTATCGTATATTGAGTTGTATTGTGGTCGTATAGTGCACGGCTAGTACGTTGCACTCGAATGCGACGCGTGCCCTGTGTTTTACACGTGCCGCATTGCATATAGGGTTGCCATAGAGCACGCCTATGCTAAAGGGAAAATTATACATAAAAATTTATATTACATTTTGTATAAGATTTTACTTCCTTAAACTTGTTATATTAAAAACAGATCAACGAATGAGGAAAGTAAGGAAATACTAAAAAAAAATTACGTTAAATCCAAGTATAGGATAAGTTAATGACATTTATATGGCGAGGACAAGGTTTACGAAGATGGTATCGGGTATTACCTGTAGAAAGTTTTCCTTGAGGAAAATTGAAAATAATATCCTCATCTTTTTATAATCACCCGGTAGCTGTTACCTTTATGCCATCTTTTAAATTTACAGAATTTAGTGCGGTAAATTATAAACTCAGTAACTACCAACGCAATAAAAGTTAAGATCTAAAAAGACAATTGTGCATTTTCATAAACACTTGGTTACCCTAAGGCGTTTATTACAGCCTTCTTATCGATGACAAGAAGTAATATGGGAGAGCACGAAAAACCAATAAAAGCTTCCATTATCGGAGCGAACTGCAACTAAAACAAACATCAAACAGAGCGGCCGAGGCTGGGGCCGCGGCGCGCTGCCACGTGCTACATCCGAGGCGCGTTTAATTAACTTCCACTGGGAGTTGACACAGTTTATTTACTCCCCACTTCGGAGTACCCTAAACGATTTTGCATTTGAACAATATCAATATCATTCGATATGTTTAATGATAAACGGCTAAAATCGTAGATCACTTCCGATACTAAGACGAGCATCCTCATTAAATTATAAAGTAAAACTGGACGCATTAGACCGTAACCTTGCCATATTTACGATCTTGTAATTCCAGTAAAAAGCGGTTGAGGTTTATAAACTTCTATTTTAGCTACACAAGAAAGATCTCATACCGGTTACACACAGGTTAATTTTACATGATGTATCTAAGTTTACCGGATAGAACTAAAGGTTTTGTGTGCCAAATCCTTGTTGTATATAAATGTCTTATCATTTAATATGAAATATGCATGGCGCCAATAACTATCAAGTTTCATATTATGTAGTCAAATTACTACCTATAAGTTTTACTTCGTAGCATTTCTCACATACAAACAATATTCGCAGTTCTATTTAATAACATTATAAAAGTAACTTTAATTATCTATATATTTGTGATGACGTAGGCGATGACATTGTAATTTTGACAAAACCATAAGATGTAAACTTTTACATTATTGCCGTGTACTGTTTCATACGTTTTGATATTTTTATGCAACCTCTGTTTTTTTAGTATAAAACTATTATAATGTAATAAGCGTTCACGTTTCGTAATATATTCAACCTCGAACGTATTGGGCAATGAAATACGGAAATAAAATGTAAACAAACATTTCTTATCTGTACACAATACTTGTATTTAGGTCATTACACTTCTGTCCTCTCGCTCCTGTTCTGTTGCTTATAAATATTTTCGTATTTTATTTATAGGAGGCCATCTTTATTTTGAAGTATTGAATGATGAATGAAATGCGAGATATAAACATCGCGACGTGCGCATTACAAACATCCTTTGTGTGATCGGTATGGCCGTCATAAACAAGGTGAATTGCATCAATTAGTGTGCATTGTTTGGGACAGTGGGTTTATTGAGTGGTGGTGGTTCGGCCGATGATGTGCCGGCATTGTTCCGCTGGTGACAGGACGGCGCGGCGGTAGGTGAGCGGCGACCGGGCGCTGGAGGCGTCGCATGGACTTTGCCCCCGGCGCCGTCGGGCGGCGGCTGCTGACACTACGTTGCACACTCATCCACATTACACATATACTAGGTTGTTTTTCAAGGAACTAATGTTGTTTTTAGATTAGTTATAAACTAATAATGTATGAAGTGTTGGTATTTTGCAATTTGTGATAACGAAGTATAGTCAATTACGAGAGAAAGGGGATAGTTGGAAAGCACTGAATTATTTTAATGTTCGCCTCTATTGCTTGAAGTTTAGTTTAATACAGTATGCTTTTGTTCATGAGTATTATCAGTAACCAAATGTGTTATCATAATCCTGAGAAACGTGAGCTATTTACAACTTACATAAACAAAACATCTAATCAGTTTTTATCAAAGCGATTGCCTATCGCTTCAATAACGTAATGACGGCCGGGCCGCGGCCCAACGCCGACTGAGGCGTAGTTATGCTTTTTATAACGGAAATGATTGAAAGCTTAACATAAAACGAACTTGAACTTAGTAAACATATTTGCTACTTCCTTCAATATCCAAATGTATAAATAAAACAACAAAGATAAACGATAAAGCGCAGTACCCAATATGATTTAAATTTCGGCGTCAATAATTAACAAGGCGATTTTAAAGCTTTGAAGTTTATGGAAAAGTGTGAAAGTAATTAGTAGGTAGACGGCGAAGGCGTGTCGGGTTGCAGAGGCGCGGTGTCGGCCCAGGGCGAGGCGCCGCGCTCAATGAAAATATAAATAAAGCAGACGCGCCCTACAACACTGTTGCCTTTCCGCGAACTGGCCACCGACACGAGGCGACGCCCGCCGAGACCAATCCGACTCCACGGTCAACGATCAAATCGGTACATAATAATTCGTAAATATTAAAACAAAACAAACGATTATTAGAACTACAATTTATTATGTACTTTGATTATTGACCTATTATTTCGGTAGAATGAATGCGTAATTTGAACCCAGTTGGATGATTCAATTAAAGCGAAAACGACTAAAGGAACATGCAGTTAAGGTAAATAAAAGGAAGTATGATTAGTAAGTAAGAAGTTGGTACGTTAACTAGAATACGGTGCTTCGATCGAAATATGTCTAGACAGAACCGACGATAACTACACGCAACACAATTTGCTAACGTCTCGCGGCTCACTTTCGTTCAATTTTCATGTCCTCGTTAACTAGCTCTGTAAACAATCGCGGCCGCGACCAGACCGCCAGGTATACACTTTTTGTTCTTCTCAACGGTTGCATGAATGAATAGAAACGAAAACGAAACAATGGACCTCCGTTCTTGACCCGCGCCGCTTCTAAGAAAACAAATTGTGAAACTGATAAATAAGCAACGGCCTTGCGCGTCTTGTGCTCTGTCGCAGGGTCTATGAATGTAGCACGAAACTATTAGATTTATTGTTGGTATTTTTCTTTCGGCCGCCGCGCGGACAGAGCGTCTCTAAATGAGACAAATGCAAATAGGGCCCGTTTTTTGTCCTACTTTTCGATTGTGTCGCGAGGCCGTGAGGTAATTTAAATGTATACAAATTTAAATATTTTTTCTGTTGTTCGCGCATTACATGTAATGGACCTGTCATGACTTTCGTAACCTAGTAAATTAGATGGCAGACAAAACCGCGTGCAGTATATTATATACTCAAGTTATCGACAATTGTGGCGTAATAGTAAGAAACATGCTTAAAAATACATTTAAGAGAGATAGCCATACATAAGTTATATTCTTTAACATAATATGGATAACATTATTGAAAGCGATAGCGCAATAGAAGTGGAGAGATCATGTATGTAAAACTCGCACCTTATGTGCAACGCGTTTATGCACCTTTGCTTTACGTATTCGAGGACGACACAGAAAGTGAAATACAAAATTACACAAACTGTGTGTTACAAAACTGAATACCTCCATGAGATATATTGAAGAACATTTACATCGGCAGTCGACTTTAAACAAAACGTACCAAGAATTAGGTATACTGACTAAGGGATAATCAATACGTTTATTTTTTTATTGAGAGACGAAAGTGTTGGCTTGTTGCACCGACCCGTCCGCGGCCGTCGTCGTCAGCTCGCAGTGAGCGGTGCACGCGCACGGATCATGTTCCCGCTAAATGCGGCCGCGACGCGACGCGACGCCGGCGCGGGCACAAATAAACGCAAACAAACAACAAGCGAGCTCAAATAAATCTATGTCGCCACAACCAATACAACGTGCCACTACGTTTGCTAATCGACATTCAAACATTTCTCTAACAGCCACTCTCGCTGCCGCACTCACATCGAATTGCTTACTGAGGGGTAACCGTGCTGTAAATGTACAATACTAAATCAACACTAAAAGACATGGATTAACGGTTCTGAGTAAGCCAATCAAACTCTTTATAGGTTACTCAGACAGCCCCAAAGTGTAGATTTCTTATACTTTGTCATGAACTCTAACATAGTGTAATGATACCTTATGAATATTCTCAGTTATTTTTACCTTTTGTTCATAGTTGATTTTGTTCTTGACGATTTGAAATACAAATTATTAAACATATTCTTTTTATTCTATATTATTAAAATAGCTTTCCAAAAATAGGTTTGATTAAATAAATTCAAGTTTATTTTGAATTGTTACAAATTAATCTTGCGCCAGTGTACAATATTACATGTCTATTGTTGTCGTTTACTTTTGCTGAAGAAATGATTTGTTGACCTAATAATCTATTAAAAAAAATGTACAAAATATATTATAAAGCTTTGTTACAAAGCAGTTATAATTGTATTGATCATATTATTTATTTAAATTCCTAGAACGGTGACGTTTTAAAATGTAAACATTCACTTGTTTTATATGACAGCGTATTTCTTAATATAGTAAGAGGTCGTTTGAGATATTTTTATTTCTTATCTGTAAAAACACGGATCCATGTTAAGAAGGCGGACTTAATCGGCCAACACACCGGCGCATGTTACTCGTATAACAAAACTAGTTGAGTTCGCACAAGAAACCACCTTGGCGGTTTGTGATACCGCAATCGTTGTATTATAAATAGATTTTCTTAGCTATATTTAGCATGAAATATTTTATCTTATCGATTACAATGTGTGTTCTGTAAACACTGGCTACGTACGAAATGAAGGTAGCGTAAGAGGACATTAAATTTTCCATTAGTGCAATGACACACAAAATATACTGCTATATAACAGGTGTACATCCACTACTGTATCTATAAGATAAATTAAATAACGTTGAAAACTTATTACATAAAAGTGAATGGCCAAGTAGATAAGAGATGACAACGAAGGTCGTTTGATCTTTTACCGACAAGTACATGTCATTTGTACAAGCCGTTATGAATGTTGGAAAAGACAAACAAGTGTGTCAAATATGTCAGGGGCGGAGGGGAGGTAGGCTCGGGTAGTGTTTTTGTTTGTTTACTTCCATTCATAAATTCCTCGGCCTCGCTGACAAATGCCTTATTTACCTTAGGCCTTGTTTTCTTAACACTAATTTATAGTAACAAACAAGCGTAATGTTAACTCCAGCTAAAGTTAATTAATTTCTAGAACACGCATCCATAAGTTATTCTGGATGCTGTTAGTTTTTATAAGAATGTGTATTACCTATTATGTGACACTCAACTTACCAGTTATGGTGTGAAGTTACTTAAGAAATTTGCCTCATAAATACTTAGAGACAGTACATAAATAGAAGACCAGATGAACGAGGAATGTGTGTGAAATGTTTTTCCTGTTATGAAACTATTCGAAGCGAGAAATAAATGAAATCAAGAAAATAAGCACGTGATTGTTGGCGGCTAGTCAAGTCTGGTTCATTTGACGAGCAGTTTTCGTATTAAATATTACGTCATGGAAAAGAACGATAACGTAAGAGAATAATCATGGGACATGACTCCGTTTGCCAAAACGCTCTGACGCCATTGTTGGAAAACGAAACTGATATACGTTGGATGTACCAAATTTAGGCAAATGTATGACAGTTCGTTATTAATTACCATCACCATTTATCAATCCAAAACATAAACACATTTGGCAATGTACCGTATGTATAATTCGCATTTGTATCTATCTCAACATTCGTTAGAAAAATCAGTCATCGAAAACATGGACCTAAGCTGTATTGTAGCAGTTCAATTCGATTTAATTTAATTATAATTTGGACTGTGGAAGATAATTGTAGAACGTTTCAGGTTTCCTTGTGCTATAAATATTCAAGGGAGTGTTGGCAATGTACCATTAAACAACTAGTAGAAGGTAACAACATAACAGAACATAAACAAAACGTTCTCGTTTCTCACAGGAAATTCCAGCGCGTTGCGCCCACCGATACTGTTAGCCGCCCAATGTCTTTTTACATTTCAACATACGCCCTCACACGACTAGGTCGCCTTGCAACAGTGTAAATGTAATTAGGGTAATGTTTACCGTTGTGCGGCCAAATGAATGAATCACGTGGCCCGTGGGCGCTGGCACCGCGGCGACCAAATCCGTCCTGTCCTGCCGAAGACTCCGTTTAAATCCGACCCACCTATAAATAATACTCATTGACACGAGCGCCTCTGACGTGGCTTCCGATACAAGCATACCGTGTTCCGCGGCCACGCACCACCTGGTGTCTGCATCACACTCTTTAATATCATATTCAAGAATGTTGTTTGTCTTGTTGCGTTACTCCAAATTAATGAATGACAATAGATTTTATTTACATTTTCTACGAAGTAAGAGACGGCAATTTCCCCTAAGCCAACAATTTAAGTTAACGTACGTTGTTAGAATGTGTTTTGTTATTTTTTTTCTCGGAAAATCCAGAATTTAATTTTGTATTACGTTGTTATCACACTTTACATTGTATGTGGTCATAATAATATGACGACGGTGTCATATTATTATTGACACTTTATTCTCGGCAAAGATAATATGAATGTAAAACTTTACTCGTTAAATCTTAAGAAGATTTAATCTGATACTTTTTGGTTTAAAAAAAGCAACGTATATCGCTTTCTTTTAATTCCTTAAACGGCAACAATTTTCACCTCGAGACGTCGCAATAACTATTCGTACGCAAAAGTCACTTGGTCAGACCGAGTTGGTTTCCATTACATTAAAACGCGACTCGACGCCTCGGCACTGACATGTACGATATTGTAAGTTGTAAACAAGGATTTACCAAATGTAAGTATTGTGGCTTTTAGTACACAATAATAAGGCAAAAACGTTCTTCACAGCGCGGCTAGCGGACAGTTTAAAATGTCGTCGAACCTCGGTGATTGTAAAGTTTTACAACAGTTTTTATAGCCATGCACCTCCTCGTTAATCGTACATAAAACAATGAACAAGTTAAAAGGAGTTATTAACATAGAATGGATTATATGTAAACTATAATAAAATCGGCTAATAAATATTTTACTTTACTATAAATATAACTGAAAGTGCAGTCGGTCATAAATGTCCAACATGAAACGGTTTGGAATTTTTAAAGTGGCTTGAGTCAGAGCGGCGTGTTACATCATCGTGGAGCGCGAGCGTCATGTGGTGAGGTAGCCGTGCCGGGTATGGCATGTGGCATTACAATGGACATGTGGTAAATATAGTTCGTGCAGATAAGCGACGTGTGCCCTCGTGATCGCGCCGGCGCCGCGCCAAGGCGGGCCCGCAGCGCCGCGCGCGAGGCCGCGTCATCCATCCATCACATAGCTCATCATTCGCCGCGAATAGACCGCCGGCCTACTCTACCATTCCTCGAATTCCGCCACAGCGTAAACAATACACTCGAGTAAAGCGCGCGGCCGCGTTACATGGCTCTCTTCACCCGATATGAACTTGGATTACAACATAGTATGATACCGCCGGATCGATAACCTACAACTGCGGGGTCGTGTTTGTAAACATTTCGCTAAACTTTAACATAAATGATGCATGTCATGCGTCTCGGACATGTTGAGTGTCAAAGATTTTCTTGTAAAAAACATTTACAAATTTATACGAATAGCATTTTTTATAAATAAAAACAGGAAAAAGTTTAATAATCTAATAACTCCACGTCAGTGTCATGTGTTTAGACACTATTGACATTTTATATCCAAATTTTCTTGTATTCGTCATCAAAAGGACACTTTTAAAAGTTTGTTGTGAAATTGAGGGCATAATGAGTGGACCGTTAGCAGAACACGCGTGAATAACATCATTAGTAATTTAGTAAACATGGACAGCTCATACGTCATATGGCCGTCGCGATACATCGGGGAGAGCGGGCACAGCGCATCGCTGTAAACAAGACTAGAGGCCATCGTACGGCCACTGCGCTGCGCCGCCGCGCACTCAGAATATTCCGCTGGACTCTGCCTCTCGCCGCGACCCACAGCCAGCAGGGCTGTCTCGCCCTGTAACAGCGGTACGGCGCAATACGATTCTCATAAAATAAAAATATCACAAAGGACCTTCTCTATGACTATTAAAATATGACTAAGGTAAATGCATACAATTCTTTTGTTTAACGCTCTAGGTTTACTCGTTCCTCGAAACGAAGTGATTCATCATTGTCTATTAGATAAAATAAATATTTGTAATGACATTAAAATTGCTAGATATAGCTATCGATTATATCAAGTGATTTGGCTTAGATAAAAAGACACAAGTATCGAATTAGGTAAAAGTAATGAGTAACAGAAAGAATATTCATGTTTCAAATTGACAGTATTTACTTCTTCTTTGGCAATTATTACACTATATTTGCTTTTTACAATGCGACAAATCTCTTCCTCTCATAATTACATTCCAGACTTATAAATCATCAAACCTCGTCTGCAATAATTGAAATTATAACAATACAAACTGTACTAATGCACATTCGTATCATTTATACAGGGCCAACCCTGTGTGTAACGCGGTGCACCGGATATATCTCGCTCGAGCAATACGCCATCCTGATCATTAAAACGCATTTAGGCAGAGCAAAGAACACAAACAGTCGCCGTTGACATATACAATTATTTTTAATACTTGATGCAACGTCCCAGTGTTTATTTATTTATTTATTTAAGGTACCAACAGTTAAAATTATCTTACATTCACAATAACATGTAACGAAAAAAAAAACAAGAGAGTGTTTTGGAGTATTTTACGGTACACCAACACTTGATGGTGTTATTAGTTGTCAATAACACCATCGGTAGTAGTAATAGTTCTTAGTATTATTCTCCCTCTCTGCAAGGACGTCGATGCATGCGGCATTGCGTTCGAGACGTCCAAGACCGTTGTCAATACAGTACTCTTGATATCTTTTAAGATATGTTACTTTTACATATAAACACAACGTCTACTATAAATGTTTTAAACGGTTTTATTGTCACTTCTTGTTCATGAAAGTGAAATTAAAACAAATATAGTTCGACAACGAATGCACCTGAAGATGTGAACTTGAATTTGTCTGATATTAAAACTCAATGAAAACAGTTATGTAAATTTAAACTTATATGGTTATTAGTTATGTAATATCGGGAGGTCAATGTGGCTAATTGAGGTATCAATCCCGTTTCTTACGAACGTTATATTAGAATCAGTTATAATTATACACTCAGTGGTTCATTTATTGTTTAATTAAGCAAAAGTAAACTGTATAAATTTGTAATTTAATACGTTCTTTGATACCTTAAAAAAAAAGGTTTTTTTTACAATTCGTTCAATTGACTGCCAAGTAACAATTGGGGAATCAACTCAAGTGTAACAAAAAAACGGTTGAATATATTTTACGGTAAAAGAAGTTTGATAACAGTCGATATCACGTAATAAATTTGTCGCGTTTGTTTGATAGACACGTATAGGGCTTATCGTATTTTTTGTGGGTGCTAACTAAGGCCGCCGGTGTCAGCAACCCACGACGGTCACTCACCGACATGCTTAACTGATCCAAGGCCATAATAAGGATACGACTCACGTTTTTACAAGTTTTTTTTTTCTTTCGTTTGTCTGTTGCGACTATAAAAAACAGTTTTATTACAAATAATTCCAACATCGAAATATTGTCTTAAATTATTTGCAATCATATTTTTATAATGCGACCGACTTGCCTTGAGAGTCAGCCGTATAAAAATGGTGGTATCGAGCGTGTTAAAGCGCTGTCTTTCGTTACCGTGTCGCTGTGACTGATCTTTGGTGATTAGGGAAGTTATATTGGCGTCTGTCAAATTGGCTGACGTCTCGATAATCAGCACTTGAATTGGGAAGTACCTAAGGTAGATATGCGTCTACGAAAACATTCAGAGCATTAGAAAATACCAAAACAAACACATGCCAATATTTAAATCACTTCTTTTTGCTTCAATAATCACAGAGGAAGAATTATTAAGATACAAATTTTACCGAACAAAATTTTTATTTGTAAATAATGTTTAATTTTATAGAGACAACATTTCATCATATCGCTTATATATTAGTCTTTTTTTTAAAGATATAAACAGATTTTTGTTAATTTATATATTTCTTTTACCATTCCAACGAAGCTTTAGTGTTGTGTTAGTCCACGACAATAGTACAACGTCGGGATTCGCACTCTCGACCATGTAATCGAAAATCTGTACCCTTAACCTATTGGCTATTGGCGCTTAGATCTATAAAACAAAATAAAAAATATTATGATTGATACTACTAATAAAATGAGACAGCAAGAATAATGATTCAACATGGTAGTATGTAAATAAGATTGTGGCGTTTGCATTCATTTGATTTACGTGCGCGAAGATGACAATGATATAAACAGGCCTATTCATTAATAGATAACAATAGGAAGATCTCTTCACACGACAATTGTATGACGCAAACAACTAACACTCTTGTCTTAAAACATTTTAATAACTAATAAAACATTATTACAGATCAGAGATTTTATTAATTTTCAACAGAAATTACGCGTATGCGATGTGTGTCATCAAAGTACCTATTTCTTAAATTATCCTTTAATTGGAATACGTAAGACGACCAGTCCATTCAAAATGAAAAACTTATTACTCTTAATTATTATGACTTTTAAACAGTGTTGTTTTTGTTAACTAAAAAAATTTTTTCGCTAACATCTCGTCCTGACATTTCGCTTGTTTATCGTTCTTGGACTTCAAGCTTTAATACGATTTTATAAAAAAAAAAGCAAAGTATTTAATAAGATAAGCTGTGAAGTGTAAAATTCATGCAGCATGTTTTTGCATGTTTACCACAGTAACAACATAAAGTTACAGGTGATATTAGATCCGTTATTTAAATTTAGAATATAACCGAAATTATCAAACAATGGAACTGTAAGTACAGTTAAAAGTTACGTGTGTAGGCAATTTTAACTGTCGAGGAAACTGAACTGAATGTCCATTCCAGTAATCATATTGTTTCTTAAAGCTTTTCTATTAAAAACAATGGTTTTCAGTGACAAAACATCATAAACATATTGTTATCTTTCTAGTTTAGAGACGTGATAATATTTTTTTACGTCGATGTTTCACTTTAAAAGACGTAAGTAAATAAATTAATTTTTAAAATTACATAGACAATTTTTGTCGATTGGCTTTAACAGTTACTTAAGACATAAAATATAGTAAATTCAAATAATTACGAAATATTACACTTACAAGTCACGTCTGAACATTTACAAATTTAATTATATTTTTCCTTTGCTACGTGACTAGATATAATTTATTTCGACACCATTAATATTAACAATTATTGTATTAATTAACAATTCAAGGTTGCGTGGCGTAAGCAGAGTTGTTACTAAAATTTCAATTACATCAAAATAAAGTTAATTTATAGGGTCTCCTTAATCGCGTAACATAACACTATTTGACATCCTGTACCAATGATTTGGTCGACTCATACGTTTTTGTTTCGATGGCATAAAAGCTTAAGAATAAACAATTTCTATTGGTGCAGAACTTTAAACAACAGAATAAAGGCTTTTCACTTTGCGAAAATATTGATAGATGAATGATTTGTTAGAAGGTAACTATGGAAATTATTGCATCTTAGATAAAAAAAACATTTTTAATGATGTATGCGTTTTAAAGCTAATATTATTTTTCATTTAATTTCTGTAAATGGCTCACATTTAAATGCGTAGTATCATAAATGCGAAAGTCATTGTATTACAATGTCTATTTTAGTACAATGAAAACTTATAGTATTAATTCTAATGTTTCTTTGTTTGTTGGCTCCGAACAAACAAAAACTTATTGCCTTTCTTATCATTACGATGGTATTTAAAAACAGATGAGGGCAAACAATTGTTATCGGGGACATTTCTCTTGTAAATCGCTAAGTTACATAAATAACAATTGATAAAAGTGTTTTACCCTCATTCTCGTAGCAAAATTAAAATTAATCGTGCATCGAACGAAATCATATTTGTATTTATGGTGTGTATTTTTACGTACAGTCTGCGTCCGAAAGACGTCAGAGAGTCGGCAAATGTTGACAAACGTCGACCCCGTCATTGTCTGACTCCGTTTTGTTATACATAACAATGAGAGAATTTACGTTTCGTTCCGGAAAACTGTCGTTGACAGCCTCGTACTCAATACAGTTGTGCGCACCACCAAATTAAACAACGTCTTTTTTTCTTCGTTTTAAAGACATCGTCAGCCAGTGTCATCTTGTTACATAAGAATAATAAAAATAACACATTTATTTAATAAAGTATATCATATCAATTCAATTTATGTCATATCCATAGCCGGCGCAAAAGCCGTATCCTGAAAAAATGAGTTTCTTACAAATCGGTCCATGTTCACGTTCATTTGTTATTTGATTTGATATATTGCGAATCCTCGAGGCACGCGAATGATATATCGTGTTGGTAAAAGTATGTAATTTATTAACCCGGCGTGCGACGACCGGCGCCCGAGCAAACCGGCAATGGGTTCAACGACCCCGACCTTGGCGCCACCGACACCGACGCAAATGTATTGTCTTACTTCGCCGTGTACAATTAATCGTTACGTAAAAGGTGCCTTTGACAAAAATTAACATACTATTTACTTTTAATCGCTTGTTTTTACAAGTACATTGTCTTAAAATGTTGTTTTAAATTCACAAACAACTAGCTGATACGTCGGTCGTTATATAACGTTATTCGACCCGTAAAAGACAAGATAATATGAAGAAATATTCAACTCAGAAATACGACTGTTTAAAACTATACTGTTCACACTTGCAACATCATGAATTACCTGTTGGGATAATAAAAAACACACTTGATAAACGACCAACATTGTAAAGAAGACTACAAGGCTTTGATCAGGGTTGTCGCAATAGTCGGCGGATAGGACAATGCGCGTGGGAACCGAGCGGGCGGCGCGGCGCGAGTTCCTACGTGCGGGACGCGCCGAAACTACTCGCCTCACTCGCTCATTCACAAGCCGTTCCGTGTCAATGGGAATACAACTGTAAATAGTGATTCATGACGCAAATCATTGTCCAACTGTACCACATTTTTCTTTACTTTACCAATAAAAAAACAAAGTCATTATCGAACACACACTCGCGTCATTACGATTGATTTTGTTTTAATGAAGTAGCCTGAATTTTAAAAGGAGTTAAATTACTTTCTACTTGTACGTTGTAAGTGTTGACTTCAATATCAAGTTAATGATGTTAATCCAAAGTAACATTTTAAAAAGTTCAAGCCACACGTAAATTTATATGTCTTGATCTCATTGGCTCGAATTTACAGACTGTGGGTCGTAGTGGTGAAGCTGTAAATTCAGTTTAAAAAATTCGTTAAAAAATAAGTATTTATTTATGCTGAACAACGTCTTTATACTTGACCTAAACAGCGGAAGAGATCATTAGAATGCTTTCGATTTCCTTAGTTTTACATAGAAATTTATTTCCATCATTACCTTTTCCGGGTCGTCAACTTAAAGCGAATTAGTTTAAAAATTCGAATGTTCATTTTTGACATCCCTAATAGCAATCCAAGATAAAACTGGTCAAGGAGTGAAGGAAAACTAACTCCTTACGGGTAACTAATTACTTTTGTAATATTATGAAAACTTATTTATCTATTAAATGTTATTCAATTTTCTACGAATATTTGGTATGTGCTTTTTTTTTAATATTCTTTTCAGGCTTTATATGTGAATGGGTTTTCCTCGTCGTCGTAATATTTATGTTGTGTTATGGGTACAGTATAGAAAGTGACAACCCTATATTATGTAATATATCAAGAATGTTGTAAAAACAATAACATATAATCTCACCGCAGATACGAGTAACACATTAACTTGGTAATCGGTATAATAGTGCATAGGTCTTTAGATAAGTTCTACAGTATAATTTATAATCGAAATTAAACATTGATATGTAAATTGCTAATATTTTTGCCATGATATGATATGATATACAACTAATACTTCCGCTGTAAGGATTATTAATTTACCTTGTATTAATCATATATTAATATTATTTATTCCCAGTCACAGATGATAGCGGATGTTTAAATGAATTTCTCTCTGAAACCTCTAATCATCATCATCATCATCAACCTGCCCTTTTCTCTGAGAGTCGGCACAGTATATACCATTCTACCTTACTTCTCTGTCAGCCGTCATATCTAAACTCACACACTTCCTACGCATATCCTATTGCACGCAATCCATCCAGACCTTCCGTCTTCCTCTACCTTAAACGTACCTCTAATATTATGGCAAGTTATGAATTTGGCAGTTTGAAATAATAATATGCATTGTGTTAGTCGTCTAAGGTCTAGTCACTCAATACACAAGGTAGTCCCTAGGTCCTCAGCGAGGGCGTAGAGTGTGCTCATGATAATGAATACACAGTAGAAAGGAACATGTTAATTAACAAAGTTATCGTTTTTGACTGTTAATAATAGTTCAAAGTAGGTCTGCAAACTCCTTACATCGTAAGTGTCGTTCCTAAAGGATTTTATAAAAACACACAATTTGTATCGAAGTCATATAAGTGAGTAAAGTTATCCGCAACGGACTGAGGGTGTGTAAAGTACGGGTAGTTGCGTGACTTCGTGTATAACATGCGTAAAAATCAACTGTAAAACATTTATTTATGTTCACTACAAATTTATGTATTTCCAGAGGGACTTTTGTCGATATTTTTCTGTAAATAGAACATTATTTCAACAGCTAATACTTTTTAAAACATCGCTTGAATTCATAAAAAGTTTTGAAAAGTGAAAACAGTAACCTTTGCAGCCATATAACATTTCTTTAAAAAAAAAAACTTTTAATGAGAAACGTTTTAAAGGTCATCGAAAAATTAAACAAGAAAATTAATTTAAGTTGGCATCAAAGTTGAAATAAATTATTAGAACGAATAGGTCTTCGTATATTAAAAACTACCGTTACTTGAGTTACGTAAGCGACTCGATGTTAATGATCAGAGAAAGAAATCAACATCACCATCATCATCATCTTTTGTCTGCCTTCCGCAGTATGTGGTCCTCGGCCTTCCGTACGAAAGAAATACATGTTTGCTAGTATAAGTAATTTATTAAATTTATATAAAATTGTCTAAAATAATCTTCTATATATATATAAAAAGGTATTGCTGTTCTTTTGTCTCGCTAAAACTCGAGAACGGCTGAACGGATTTATCTTATCTTGGTCTTGGAATGTTCGTGAAGGTCTAGAGAAGGTTTATAGGTGAGAACAATTAGAAAACTCCCTTGAAAGCCTTAAAAATATCCCTTTTCCATTCCTCATATAAACGTTTTTTCTTTTGTATTTCCTAATAAATTCAAAAATCTATTTATTGCTTTTAAGGCGAAACAGAGTTCGCCTCGCTCAGCTAGTTATAGTATATATTATAATTAAAAAGACTGTACTCAAATCATTTACATGCGTAATGTACATATAACAGATTATTATTTGATATTTATTTCAAAGCTAGATAAATAATTATTTAAATTATTAAAACTTACGTGAAACATTTCACTCGGAACTAGTCGGTATCAACATTTACACGTGAGTTAGCCGTTCTTATAATTAGTAAATATTTATTTGTACTGCATCATGATGACCAAGGCGATATTTGCGTCGATTATATTTGAACTGAATCAGCGTGTAAACAGTATAATTTCAATTAAAATACAATAATAATGTAACTAAGACTAATAATAATGACTAAGTAAGTTAATATTATTTATTGTATATATTCGTTATCAGCATGAACATGTGAATGCGTGTTAATTGCATTTTTACATGTCATAATTTGTTTGCAATTTTTCTCGATAGTTAATTAGACTTTATAAATGTGATGCAATTTTAACACCAAAATTACTATATACACTAATACTATGCAACGCTTTGCATGTTATGATAGAAGCCAACGCTTGTTTACAATGTTTCAAAATAAATTCCTTAACTTTACTTGTGTTTAGATTTTCTTATTGAAATTATTCAGTTACAATAATGTGTGTGTGTTCGACTTGATATGTTTACTTTTAAGTTTTTCCAGTAATACCTTTATCAACTTAAAAATTATTTAAATAAATCTTAAAAAAATAATTTCAGCAAACACCATTGGCGCCTGTATATTGATCTTTAGGACGCTTACGCTCGTGTGCAAGAGAACATTCTTAAGATGTGATAACATACACAATAAATTGGATTACGTAAGGCGGGAAGCAATGAATGTGTTTTATATTAGAGCGAACAGTTACATCGCTATGACGAATTCAACTCCGTTGACATCATCAGTTAACAATCAAATGATGGCATCACTATCGTTTTGGTATACATTAAGTAACAAATGCCTATCGTCAGAAGGGATTCCTTCCCACATCTATTTCCTACATATCTATCGGAGAGTAATACCTTTGACGACCTATTGATCATAATAAACAATTTGTTATTACCCGCAATTTTTTATTGTTAATTAATTGTGAGTTAAACGGAAACACTCAAATCTATTTTTATTGACATAGAATAACGCGTCCTACAACTACCTCGATGGCATTGACCTTAATAAAATTCTCGGTGATAAGGCAATTCAATTGCGCAATATTAAGTCACATGAAAGTTACAGTCGGCGCCAGGTGCTTTATTGTTATGACCGACCTCATCTACGTCCGCGTCACCGGCGGCGTGATTACTACATACATATACTTGGCACCTTTACGTAACACAAACTAATCACCGAATCATCGTGATGATAGTTAACATAGTAATACGTTAATTGTAAACATTTATTGCGCAACAAAGTCCTATAAGAAACTTTTGTATTCCTCGTCCATTTCCATCACTATATTCATCCCGTCCGGACGGTCGGCACAAGATGTACTATTTTCATACATCTCTATCAGCCGTCGTATTTGAATTCACTTCCTTCTTACACATACTCTTTCACACACACCGCACTTACTTCGGTCTTCTATATACATACCCACACCACTTCTATATCTAATTTACAAAGAGTAAATAATTGAATAGCTTGCAAAGTGGTTACGAGTATATTATTTCAAAGAAAGTTTAAAAAGCAGTAAATCCTAGCAATAGTTCAAGTACAATTATATACTTGCGAAATTATTAACTTGAAAAAAATTGATTTAAAGTTACTGAGAACAACTGTCTAGACAGAATAAATTACTATACAAATATACTCTTGGTAGTTTTACGTAATATCTTGTCGCTTCCACTTTAACAATTCTGGAGTTTATAAAATTTTTATAATAAACCTTATGTTAGAGAGATACATTTTGTAAACAAAGACTCATATTGTTCGCTGCCACATCTAGTTATTTTCCGAAATGGTGCATTTATAGAAGGGCATTACATTCCGAATATAAACTCATGCATGTACAGCTACACAGCACACTGAACCCCGCGTCCATACTTACACAGATTGTAATCGCGATAAGGGGGTCATGGCCCGTCTAGACAACACCCGAATCTAACGTAGTCTAGACGAACCGTTTATATAAAATGAGATACATTTACTTATATATTAGTTTACTTGCTTCGATGAAAAGTATAATTTTGTTATGGTCGACGTCTAGACGTCGCAAACGTTCGACGTCGCTGAACTTTCGTGAAGGTCAATCTTACTAAGGAGGAAATATGGACTCCCTAACGATTAACTTGTTATTAAAACCGATTGCTCAATAATCTTTTGTTTACTATTATTTACTACTGTTCCATACATCTCTGTCAGTGGTCATAGCTGTGCAGTGCACTTCTTACGCATATCCTCTTTTACACAATCCATCCATAGCTTCTTTGGTTTTTCTGTACCTTTATAACCCAAATTTATTCTCATCACCTTGTTGTTTATATGCTCATTACCTCTTCACACAACATGCTCAATTATAGACGGAAATATTATTAGTAGGTAGCAGATATTGGAGAGATTAGATTTAGATTTCTGATAAGTGACAAAACCTCTTGCAGGTGGTTATATTGCATTATTACTATAAATAATATTTCAGTATCATACGTACTGTATAGTTCAAAATCAAAGTATTACACTAGTACCAATGTTGACACCATTATGCAATGTTTTTGTAACCTAAATGTATTGGAAGAACAGCTTAATTGAATTGCCTGAAATTTGGTACAGATAGGCTTCTTATTAGGTTTTTATTAAGTCAGTTCGGACGGAGTCGAGGACGACAACTATTTGTTTAACATTTATAATTATCCTCAACTGGAATACTTCGTGACATGCGCACGAGTCAAGCGGAGTTTCCCGCGCGGATGCTGACTCAGAACGTTTGAGCCGTTGGAGCTATTTATAGAAGTAGAAGTAAACATTGTATAAATATTCAATACATTTTAAACAGTTACAAGAAAAATAAAATCTATGCAGTTTTTAAGGATAATAACAAGGTTTTCCTGTTAACCATAAATCTACGTCAAGTAACACCATGATATATGAAAAATAAGGCATAATAGTTAACTTGAAAATATTAATTATAGGAAAAATAAATACATAAAACATCTTGCATAAAACATGTAAATGTGACGTCAACTCAACTAATTGAGGAAGAAACGGTACACCTAAACTATTGTATAAAAGTTAAAAATAAAAGTTGCCGATTTTCTGCTTTTATTTAGCTTTTTGCATTTCTTCGAAGTCGATCGCGAAATTTCCAAACAGGGGTTCACGTATTAAATATAAGAATGAATACACGAATGCATTTAATATACAATGAATACGTTTACCAAAGTTTATTCAACTTTCTTGTGTACGAAGTACTCTTAAAAGTTCTGAGAAATAAAACTTTGTTCTTTTATGGTGTCAAAGACAGTTGAATAACGCAACGATAAATCTCCGAATGACATCAAACTGCGACCAACATTCCAACGCTGGTACTCATATTACCAACAAAACATTATACGTTACAAGATTACAACGCTAATATTTAACAAAAACTCTATCTTACAAAGGTTGAACAATATTGTTGCCAACATTATTTATCGAACAAACACAGCCAACACCAAAATTTTCCATAGAGCTTCGAAAACAATTTGCTTTGTACACTTTTCACACAATACCAGCGTCGTACGGGAACAATAAAAGTGCAAGTAATCTAGTCTCGGTCAATAGACGCGTCCGAAACAAGTTCGTAATGAAAACTCGTGTCATGACAGCACACTGAAATACAAAGCGCTCAAACGAAAACATTAAACGCAATAAAATTCACGCCAACGTACAATACTCCGGCGTAAAAATGAAACAACATAAATTTATTTATTAAGAACAAGTACTTGAATGATTCAAAGACATTTTTTTAAGATATGAACAAAACATAAAATGCAATTCGTTAAGTGCACAAAGAAAGTCACCAATAATCTCTTCAGAGCTCTCATCTCTTATAGTACGTCTGCATTAACTTCTTTTATTTACCTAATTACTACCAAAGGCTAATATTACTGTATTTTGAGTAGATCAGCATCATAAAATAAGAACGAAATCTTAAAAAACTCAACTAATCTTAAAAAGGAGGTCGATTCCAAAAAAAAAAAACATTAAAAGCATAATTTTTATATGCCAGCTGTATTCTGTTTACAAGTGAAACTGCACGAGGCAGGTGTACTGGTGCTAATAATCAAGACTAAGCGTGTTTTAAAGACGAGGAAAGCGAGTGCATCAATGTGTATTTACAATCACGCAACAATCTTTCTTTCAAGACACTCAAAACGGTGACTAAGTGAAGTTTGCAAAACAAGTTGCGTCACAGTGCAATGGGCTCGGTCGTTGGCTTGATTTTTTTTAGGCGATATCTTTAAAGGCAAACAAATCAATCTTCCTTTGTAAATAAGAAAAATACTGTTTGCATTATTATTAATCCGATAGAAGGTACAGTTGGTTTTGTAATTGAACAGACAGAATTGGTTTTTTGTTTCTTTTGAATTTCATATTTTTTTGTAAGTCAGTAGAGCTTAGTGTTCTACGCTAGATGTAACTTGTATTTTAGGAAAGTGCCTTTTCTTATCTACTACCTTCCGTCCTCATTACATTTGCATCCGTTTTTACAATAAACGATGTCATTAAAAGTACAGTAATTGTTCATTTCCGGAGAACCGCCGGCTGGAACAAACAGTAACGGTACGCAATCACTCGAGTGTGAAAACGTTGTAGGGTCCGGCTTCGATACGCAGAAAACGTCGGTAAGTCATTGAGTTTTGTTTGCATTCATTACTTCTAAGAAAAATAAACACGCAAAGTCGATATTTTAATTGCTAGAAACTACTGATACGATCTATACATGGAAAATTACAATCAAAAGAAATATCGATAGTCACATCTACAGTCGAAATATTACTATATTATTAAATATATATTTTTGAAGTTTTAAATGTTCAAACATTGTATTGGCGTCAATTTCCTTTATAATAATCTGTTTTAACCAAGAAAATGTTGAGAAGAAAATCAGACGACTGTAATACACATCGTGACATAACGAAGTCGCAAAGTTAAATACTCCTCATATTGAAACATAGTGAAAAAACCCACGGTAATGATTAAAAATTCTTAGGTGGTTAAAGAAAGAGCGAGGTACACGGTTGGTATTTCCAATCGAACTTTTAACATTAAATATCTGAAAATTGCGATGACTACGTACATAAATCAGTTGACGTAACTACTGACGTACATGACCTAACGTTATTGTTTTCGGTATTGCAATAGGTGTTGATTAGAATAATTAGAATTTTCCACACGCGGACTCTACCATCGTTCAATTCTTTATTCACTCATCCTTAGAGAATTCGGTTGCTTTTAGGTGTATATCCCGATTCTATCCGAAGATATTATTAAACAAAGAAATGTAAAATTTTAAACAACCATTACAACCATTCGATTATAAATAACTTTGAGATAATTATGGAATAACGTGAAGTACAAAATCAATATAACTTTTCCAGATAAAGAGATGTTTTAGATGGCTTTAAACAATTCAAGGATAATTCGACACAGACAGTTTATTTGGCATAATAATAACAAAAAGCGTGCTCTCTTTACAGTTATCCTAATTATCATAGCTGCATAGCAAACCATGACCTGCACAGCCCGTGCAGGCGGTATTCTAATAATGCAGCAAGCAAGGCCAGCGGCCGGCGCACTCCGCCGCCGACCGTCGCCGCACACGCACGTCAATTATCGATACCCGCGTTCTGCCTACTTAGAGTCGCTTTCCACTAAGCGAGACATTCCGCATTGCTAACAGTAGTCGCAGTCGCGTCAATTTTCATAAAACGCACATTGCACACACAAAAAGTCGTTTTGTGGAAACGGGGTCTTGGAGTATTTCTTTGTTAATAAACTAAAATAAACGCTTGCGTCACTATAACTACGTTTATGTGCTTAAGTAATGTTTTGTAGTAAAGCTTTTAAATTATTCAAGTTCTGTCCTGTTAGATGAGATTTACATGTTGAAATCATTGAACCGTGACGTTGTATTAAATACAGCAATTAATAAATGCACAAATTATTTATTATTTACACTTCACATTTGATAGTAAAATATAAATGATAACGGTACCCTGTTAGTCGCTGTTGCATAAACCGATACGTCCTTGTCTTATTGCATTATTTATATACGTTACGTGCTTCCTCGTATAATTTTTTCCATTCAACAAATGTGACCAATCGCAGTCCAACTATAGATTGCGGACACTATACGATTGAAATAAACATTATCGATTTATCGATAACGTCAGCAGATTAACAAATGTAACATTTTACGCTTGGAATTTACGTAGTACCGAGAACTTGTATGTAACATAGTAATATCTGTTGAATATTAAAATATAAGTGATATCCATTAGCATTACCATGCCAGTTGCCTGTCTAGAATTAATTTTCGAGTAAGAGAGTGGTCGCTATTTTAAGGTAGTCGGTGCCGAGCCAGTGAAAAATGGTATGGTCAGTGTCTGCAATTCCGTTTTATTCAACAACAGCAGTTTAAGTTAGGTTTCCCTCAATTTCAGCAAAATCGATGAAAAGCTATATCTGGTGTCCATGAAACACTGGCATATTGTTAAAGTAAGACGGTTACGTTTAGTGACCTAGACATTCGACCTTATATACAACCTTCATCATTAGCGGAAATGTATGTATGATGCTACTATAAAGATTTATGTAATATTCTGCCCGCGCCCGAGCGCCCCTCGCCTGCAAGACGCCCGCCCGCCCCCGCCGCCCGCCGGCGCTGCAGTCGCACTGCACCACGACCTCTGCCCTTTTCGCAATCGCGTGCGCGACCCACAGTCGAGAATTAAACTTATTGTCAATATTACGTAATAATAATTTCATCTACAACTTACGACATAATCGTCTTCTATAAGAAGTCAAACGTCAAAACATTATTTCTTTTAATGTATATTGGTATAAAAAAAAATTACAGCCAGTATGGTCAAACCCAAATTGCAGTTTAATCTGTAAGCAAACTTAAATACAATACTGCAAAAACCGCCACTAATTTCCTGTATTCAAGTTCGTGGAATTCATAAACGTATTATTAACCTTGGCCACACGAACAGCGGCCGCGGTAACGACATATAATAATGCAATTTGATTTCAATATCATCACCACACTCATCGTGTGGAGAACCGCGTGCCTCTAGCGACATCTAAACACTTTCCTTACACTTTTTCTTACAATGTGACAGGTAATGATTACTTTCTTATCATATTCAATTACAATCTTTACTAACTTGTATCGAAATAAAAAAATCTAAAAAAATATAAAAATCTAAATTCGTCTCTATATATCAATTTCCATTTTAGAAAATTTAATCAACAGTCATAGTACCTTATTAGGGGATTTGATATCATATGGATTCAGACCTTAACAGTTTCGCCAATATTAAAAAAAACATTGAAATTTTAGCTAGAAGGCATCTCACTAAATCAACTATGAAAGATGTACAGAGTTTAAGTAAATATTACCAATAGAAATCAATTCTATTATTCAATATGTTAGCTGCACGACATATTTCATAACAATGAAGTTTCTAATCGCCATTGCATAACCTACAATTAAACAAACTATAAAATCTTAGTGTGCAGCGTGGAGCAAATATAAAAATAGAATTTAGGTTAGTTTAAGGTCAGGCTGTATATTTATAACGTTAGATTGCAACAGATAGTGAAGTGCAAATTACGTCACAATTTTATTAGAAGAGCGAGCTAATGTCGTCGATTTATTTTTGTATTAACCGTCGCTTGCGACTTTAACCGCGGAATTTAAAGAAAACGTAATTAGTAGCCAGTGTGTCCATACCTATAAATATAGTTTGAAATTCCTTGCGACGAGTTGCAAGTGGGTCAAAACGACTTATTATTGCAGTAAACATCACATGATATTTTTGGTAGACATTAATTAATAAAATCTTATACTCATTATCATAGCCCCATGTTTATAACAACTAAAATGAGTATTCTTAGTAGTCATTTCTTACTGATAATTGGTTTTCATTTGTTTGTGTTCTCCAAGGTTATATAAAAAATATTGTTTCGCAATTAGCACGTTATTATAAAAAAAGGCTTACGCACTAGCGGGGTTTGAGACGAGTCGCGGAGCGGGAGGGTTGATCGTTATTAATTGCAGCTTGCAGGCCGACACGAGGCGGCGGGGGTGCCGTGCGGGGCAGCAGTGCGGCGGGGGTGTACGGCCGTCGTGTACTACCGACGCCACAGCCGCTACGTCATTTACGGCGCCACGTGCGCGATCAATAGTGACGTCGTTTGTAGGAGTCGGGGGCGATGGAGGAGCGCAGGGGTGTGGACGGGGAGGCGTCGTACTAACGAGGGTGAGGAGGCGGAGCGAGGAAGTGCGCGCGCAATGAACTCCGACCTACTTACGATTACGTTTCACAGCGTCTACGTAACGCGATCGAACGCGGGGCCGCAGGGCGCAGGCACGCGTGGGGGCGGCGCGGCGCAGGCGCCACGAGCGGCGCCTCAGACGATGCTCCTCGCAGCGTGCCCCACATAGCCGCATCATTCATTGCAATCTATTGCGAAATACAAAATACGGAAACAACTATAAATAATACCATAACTCTTCAACAATTAAACATTCGTAATAAAATTTAATCTGATCACGTATTAAAAAAAACCTAAACAATTGCGTAATATTAAAAGAAATATGTTTCTCCATACAAACTTCTTAAGTTCTTATAAGTTCTTCGTTTACAGAATTATGTATATACACAAGTACACACTATACATTACCGACTTGAAATTTATACTATAAACTAGATTCAAATTACGTAATTTAGTCAAAGGCCTCGATGACTAAGAATAGAATAAATTCAATATTGAAACCAGACGATGAAATCAAATCTGTCTAGACGGTATCAAGACGGGCGAAACCAACTTAGATAAAACTTGAAACTCGACGTATTATTTCATGAATAAATCAAGATAAAGCCGAGTGGAAGACAAACAACAAGTTTACTCCATATGGAAAGTTACTTTAATACAATATTGCTGCCCCAGTAAGAGATACTCCCCGCTGCATGTCCCACTCACGGAAGTCAGGGAACCGCGTCTTCGTCTTTCAGATCATGATTTGATCTTGCCATTGATCATGACACCTTTCACGCAATACATCCATCTCTTCCTAGATCTACCCCGACCGGTGTTCACCGACACATTCATACTTAACTATATATTTATTATATACGTTACATGTTTCTCTTCGACGAGATTTAGGCAAAGCGCCCTCTGCGCCCGGCCGCCTTAAGCGCGTTGAAACTGTCAGTACCTTTTATAGGCAAACAGTACATGTACGTTAATCTTTAACGTTCGATGATTTATGGGTCGGCAGAAAGTCGTTGCGAAAGACGGAGGACCGCATACTGTGGAAGGCATAGGGAATAAAAATATTCGTAAAATACAATAATTCAAGTTCAAATACATAATGACAAACTTGTGGATGTCAATGTTTAAACAGTTTTTACAATAAAGTAAACACAATAATATAATTCTGTGAAATTAATTGGTAAAAAAGAATTGAGTAAAAATATTTACTTGTTACCGTTCACCTTGGAGGTGCTTGTTTAAATTGTCTGCAATTAAGAATCGTTTGACTGTGACCGTGTGGGCAATACAAATAAACAGTATTTTTATTTACGAATATTAGTAATATTTAAATAAAAAATATGAAATATTGCTGAATTCTGGACATCATACCCCCTTTTTCCAGACATAATACAGTGGATGAAATAATATTTCATTTTTTTTTTTATTTTTAAATTCATTAGTGACTAGCGTATGTATTTCTGGTGCATCATAGCTCGTGTGTTCCAACGCCAATGTTCCTGCATCTCTATCACGTGTCATACAAGATCGTGGCTCATAATAATGTTTGACGTACACTGTACCAGCAATGAGTGACTACAATAGTTGAAAACATAATGTTTTTTACTATAAAATATAATAAGAGTTACGTAAGATTTGAATAAGTAGCCCAAATATGTGAATGCCAAGTTCATGTAATTGTTTTGTTTTATGGACACAAAAAAAAACGTTTTTCTAGTTGGCCTTTTAATCTGAATATAGATGCAGACATCGATCTAACAGCTACCTATTTTGGGTCAGTGCCGATGTAAAAGTGGGTCAAAACTACCCTAACCTGCGTTTTACAATTTGAAGAAAATTATAAAGTTCGCCTCACTACGACTTTTAGATTTTTTATATACTCAAACGAATCATTAAAAAAACTAAGATGTAAAAGCTACTGAAATTAGTTTTCCAGTTTTAAATAATTAAAACCATATTTACAATGCTCTTAGAAATGTAAAAATGTGGCATACTACGGAAAGTGTCTATTAAAACGTTTGCAGAATATTAAACTGCAATATAGAAAAATGTTCTAAGAACTAAAACATAAGGAAGGGTGAGTTGTTTATATAATTCGCCGCAAGCACTGCAATAGGCGGCGGGAGCGGGGGCGGAGGGGGGAGAGGGCAGAGTGCGCGCGCACCGCGCCGCCGGTCGATACACGGGACCCAAACAAACCTGCCGCGGTGGGCGACTGACCCATTTACACCCAACCGGGACACCGCACCGCCAATGCTATTATGTCACATTATATATACATTTATGCAGATTTTAAAGCCATCAATAAATAATACAAATCTCAACCCCAAATCCATTAAAAATACAAACAATCCACTATTAATGAGAGAGATATAAAGTAAAAAAGGTCATACAAAAGAAAACTATTCTAATATCCGCCCAACAGTAATTAGATTGTACTACGACGTTATATAATTATGGATGAGTCGAAGTAAATAAACGCAAGTGAATGGCCAAAATACATAAATGAAATTACAAAAAATAGTGGAACAAAAAAACATCGCATAGGACGCAGAAGTTAAGAAAAATCAGAATTCTGATTTAAATATTTCCGTTTTATGCTAACTGATGGCCTATTTAGTTTGTCAGTGATCTTACAGCGGAGATGGATCTAGAGTACCGATTACTACACGAAAGATGAAACGTTTGTGTTATTTTAAAACGTAAATTAAAAATCATATAAGTGTTTACCTTTAAATATAAATATGCATCAGTTATTTATACAGGAAAATAACTATGTGCTTTAAGCGAGGACATCCTCAATTAAGTGATGTTTCACAGTCATTTCACGACACGGGGGCTCCCCTTCACTCTTTAATTGTTCGCAAAACCTTTTGGATACTAGGCAAACGTTCTATTTGAAGAAGTTATTTTGTAAGAGCCATATAGACTAGAGTGAAAAGCGCGTACCATTCTTCGACCCCATTATCAGTTAGCATCAGGTGAGTTCGCGGTCAATCGCTGATTTAATCCTTATAAAGAAACAAAACTGAATATAATACCTACAATTCTAATTTCTAGAACAATGAAAACGTATTTTCAGATATACTTTTGTGGCTCAAGGTCATCTGCGCTCTTCGCAATATCCACCCTTAATATTGATAGTAGTATTATGTTCTGCGCAGAAAGTCGTACGATGTTCGGAGCCGCCAAGATATTTGAAAACCTCTATGCCAATACACATGGGTCACTAGGAAAAAAATTAGTTGCAAGTATGATGCTAGACTCTGAGATACGCAGATAGAAATAGAACAGTCTGACGCCGGTGAGGGTTGGCGGGACGCACCGAGCAAAAGGTTGGCTTATAATTACCACACTAATTCGGGAGGACCCAAACAAAGCATCGCAAGCTCGGCCCACATACCGCCGTCGTCTGAGGGCCGGCCGGGGCTACAAATACATGATTCATGCAGCCGACACTCGTCACCAGTTACCACTTAAGCGGGCTGCAATCCCAATCACAACTAACAACATACTTTATAACCAATTTAAAACCACTAAAACAATTTTACATACGTTGACTCAGGCACTGAAAATATTCGATTTACTTATCCTACACAAAGTACACGCAACATTTATTTCTTTGTAATTAATGACATTTAAAAAATAAACTAATTGGAAAATACGCAAAATAGACTACAAGTTTTTTTTATTTCCTTCGTGTAAGGTTATAAAGACAATAATATGCATTTTCCGGACGCTTTATGATATCACAATACATAGATAGAAATTAAGTACAATAACAGCAAAAATATATGAATAGCAAAATACGCCTTTTATACGGACTGATGTATTTCTCGTTCAAATTCCAGAATACACATGCAATATCAATTATAAACTAATTCTTTTATAAATATCCTGTGAATACCCCGAAACGCTTCCGTCACTTGTTTTTGATATTTCATAATTAGCTATACGTTTACTCCTTCATTCGAGTGTGTGCGATTGATAAACAAAATATTGGGTATTCCCTGAGCGCAATAAAACGTCTGTTTACATCCTCGCAGAATATTACCCGCTTAACAAAGACATATAGTTGAGAATTGTGCAACAACATCGTCTTACTAACGATCTTTTCAATATTAATTTAAATATATATATAATTACTACTACTACGTAAACAAAAGCATATAACAATGAAGCGATATTTGACTGCACTCGTTTGCTAATCAACTTGACCAAACAAACGTGAACTGTAACGCAGGCACGGCTTGCGCCACACTTTTCCGTGCAACATGACAAGTAAATACGTTAGACGTATCAGCCGCAGTGTGGCTCAACAAGCTTGACCCACATACGGCGCGCACACATCCTATCGAAAGCGCATTCCACGGCCCGTAACTTCCCCCCTTCCGCTCCGCGCGCCCCTTTCGCTTCGTACCCTGCCCTGCGCAGATCTATATTGCTAAAACACGAGTCTCGAATATCAATATCTAGTTAAGAAAATCTATCGTTTTTTGATGACGACGCCCATACACTATTGAAATAATCAGAACTGATTTTCACGAAAAAAAAAATAGAAAACAATTGGTATCTTTCTATATACTAATGTCATGTATTCCAATTACTGTGTGTAATACAAAATATTATGAAACACGAAAACAATAACAGATTAACGTATACAGTCGCGTCGTGAGCCCGCCGGCGCGGCGTCGGTGGAAAGCGGTTGTGCAATTGGCGTATGACCTCAGTGGCTTGAGTGCAAACAGTGGCACTGGGGCTAGAATGAACTACTGCACAGTTCTGTTACACAGTACACAGGTAAGTAGGCGCGTTGAAAAATGCACGGCCGCGACCTTAGCCCAGTTGCGCGCCGCCGTCGGGGCGCCCGCGGGGCAGCTGCTAGGTGGGGGAGCGGGGGGAGCACGGCCGCGGCGCCCCGCGCCAACTGCTGGTCTTGTGACACCGTTTAGAAAGGCTCGTGTCGATTGATGTGTACGTTTGCTTGCTCGCATGTACCCATCTTACATTTATGCCAATGATATTATTTTAAGCCGTCCAATTGCATTGAGGATTCATGAACACTCACCTTCTGCTCGGCGGTAGTTTACGCTGATTTTTTCGTGATTGAAGAGACTGCCAAAAACGTTGACATGCCTCTTTAAATCGGATGCTTAAGCAGTAATGGACATGAGGAAAGAATCAGCGTAAAACTTTCTGACATGAGACCGGAACTTTGTGAAAGGGGCTATTCTCTCATAGTTCGTAATGCTGTTAGATCTACAGTCAGTTCGAAACACAATTATACACAGTTATACATAGAAAAGAACAGATGTCTGTAGTTGGCCTCCTTGCTTAAGAAGATTCAATTGTTTTAGGTAAGCATTCATTAAAACAACATCATTATTCTCATTTCGACAGCATCCCGCCACAACATCGCCGCCGACCGCCAAGATCTTTAATAAACACGCAGAGAGGGCATTAGCAAGTTTGTCCTTATTATGCCTTAGAGAAAAACCTGACCTTTATAGAAAGGTTAAAAATAATTAACCGGATATTAAATGTGTAAATGTTTTTATATTTTTCTATGTTGCAAAAAGTAACACAATTATTTTAATTAAAAACCGTCCTTGTACGTATCTATATATTCCTCTCTGCAGTTAAACATTTTCAATTACGATAAATAAAATTATTAACAATAAAAAAACTTGAAAAAAACTCATCGTTCTGGCTGAATAGAAAATGAAATTTTGAGTATTCAAAAATTACAACAAAGTAAAAAAAAAGAAAAACATTTGTACAAATGTCTTTTATTCATAGAACGAAGCAAACAAATCTATTTGCATTCTCTTTGTTTACCATCTTGGTACGAGTATAGCCGAGAGCATAAGCAAGCCATATAAAGAAAGATACCTTTCTATTTCAGTGATCGAGCGATACAAAGAGGAATGCGACGTAACGCTAGTTTCACACACCGAAACAGAACAGTAATGTTGTGATTGTAAGTGTGCAATGAAACAAATTACTACTGTGCTGCTTCGTGTGAAACTGGCATTAGTGCGGCGACTGGCGACCTTGCCGCGGACGTTTGGTTCCACACGAGCGCGAGTCGCGACCAGGCTACAGCCGGTGTGTAAACAAAAACACAAGCAAACGACGACGCACGACCCAAACAACGCAAACAGGAAACCCGGCACTGCGGGCCTTCGCTACGACAGCGTTAAATTAAATCAACAATACGTTAAAAAGTAAACTTTTAACGGCGCACGCGCAGATATTTGTACACAGCGTAACATTATCCATGATGCGCAAATTATGACATTGTTATACATATTCCTTGGGCAAACTATGACTCAGGCATATGTTTGAAATAATATTTTTTAACTGGAACGGTGACTACAACGGATCATACGGTAAAACTGTCGAGTTTCTTCATAAAGAGAGAAGTAACATATTAGGCAAAACTCAGCACTGTCAAATGTTTGTTACCAGCTTTAGCCCGCAATTTTATCCACGAGGAATTTAAAGAAAAAAAACTAAATAAACATCCTACCCGTTTTTCCATACAATCGTCTTTATCCAAATATCATCCAGATAATCAAAATATACCTTTTAAGAAACATTTATCTGAACACCCAATCCCGAAAGCACTTACAATATTAGTAAGGTAGTAAAATGTGCAAAAACGTACCCTCAAACTTTAGTCATCGTGTCGTAATTTGTACCATAACATCCTCCCACAAGGGCCTCGCATTTTCTCACGAGAACAAAAAAGTTTAAAAAACTCTATAGCATCGTTGTAAACTTTAAAAACGGTTTAAGGAAAACAACTGACTGCGTTATACGTTTATACAAATATTTAAGAAATGCTAATATGCGCAGAAATGATCTGGTTATATCCGGTAACGGCAGTCTAAACCGATAGAAGGCTCATCGTCATACTATCACGTAATCGCATACATACAAAAGTATATTGTAATCTAAACTATTGTCGTTGATATCCATTGCCGTAAGACCACAATAACATATCACTGTCTCTGTTTATACATGAAAGGTATGAATAAGATTCTATATCGGTATATAGGCAGTGGCAACTCACGATTAGAATTAGCAAAGTAACAATCATATGAAAAACCGTACTATACTTCGAATTACTAGCGTTATTTTACTTGTGAACGATTTCAAGTCTGGATTTCCTAGGACACCGAAAAATATATTTGACAACCATTTCGTCGGCATTCTAAAATAAAAACGGCTGTAATAATACAGGAAAATTAAAGATTTTGTATACCATTTTGTAAAATTCCTTACTCATATCAATATATCAAAATCTCAAGTTAATTGGATAAGCCGTTTTCAAAATATTCCATAAAATGTAATTAACCAACTTTAATCTGTTCTCCTGTAAAGTTGCCTTTGATTTATAGACCCGTCTTTGTTTTATGACGTCGACGACTTAATTGTTAACATTAATATAAGTTTTTCAAAGGGTCCGCTATCATCATCAGCATCAGCCACTGTCTGCCCACAGTCGGACATAGTCCTTACCCAATGCCTCCCACAGTATGCGGTCCTCCACTATAACAAAAAAAAATCGTTCGTGCTAGCTTGTTCCAACTGTTATAAATACAACCGCTATTTGAAATTGTGTCATTTGTGTTTTACGAATTCACATCTAATAAACAGATTGATGTAAATCAAAGTAATAGACGTAAACTGTGTCAAGAGTAAACAGCGCATTCAGAATAAATCGATTGAGGTTCGCAAATTGAACCGTCATGCGTAACCTGGCATTCTACGTACCTATTACACAATGAATTATTAATAGGGGTATATTAATTATCTATTTTTAGTAACATTACAATAGTAATAAAATTTTATTACACGAGAATATACTTGACATTTTAAATATTTGTGTCGTGTTCTTTATACAGTTTAAGGTCGCAGTTAGCTAAAGGAGTCGCTTAGTGTACATTTTATACAGGGGTCCTTACTCTGGGACTCCTTAAGTAACCAATATGGAAGGTTCTTCTTACTGGTATGTTTGTCCAGGAAAGCTAAAGCGATTGTAAAATGTGAGGTATCATTAGTTTTCTTGTAGGAACAATCAGTTGGGTTATTTTTTTTAATTCTATTTAATGTAATATGATTATTTAATTACATTATTACAAACTTAATGGTTTGCAGTGTCGCGTTAGTTCACACGACCCGCTGCACACCGCAATACCGCGGGAGAGAGCCGACGCCGGCCTGCCAGTCGCCTAACCCTAATAATACCATCATTTCGACGTTTTCACGGAATCTACTCTTAGAAAAATTATTAAAGTCATCGTGTAATTTATTCACAATATCGTTGTTGACATATTTCTTAATAAAATAATACTATTTTAGTTAAAATTTATTTTAATCTGTAAATATATCTATGGAATTTTAAATTACTAAAAGTATTTTACTATTATTAGACCTGCGTCAGCTACGAGCGATGAGGCAGGAGACGGCGCATGACAGGCGGTATTGGGCATCTTCATGTCCGAAGACAAGGACCACTGTGATTCGTTGCGCCATCGGAGTAAGTACGTATTGCTTAATATGAATTTATCCCATTTTGTTGCCAGTATGGTGTCTATACATGATGTCGCAAGTGCATTGAGATTGCCCGCGGCAAGGCTGACACGGTGTGCGAGTACTACGCAGATCCTGTTCAACAGCTGGTTACGAACGACCGCTCTAACAAGACACATTACTACGACGAATACTATATCTGAATAGATACGTACGGACGTAACAATACTAGTCTCGGTTACATGATCTTAAGCAACAAAGCGCTGTATTTTGTGACGCAAGCGCTTTAGTATTACAGAACAATTGAAGTCTTTCTAATGTTAATTGTCATGTGTATTTGTATGGACAATTCCTTCAATGTCTAGTCTTAAATATAACCTTGGATTTCCATTGCCGAAACACACACACATCATTTCTTACAGAGCGAAAATTCGGCATTGAAAACTTACAGTATAAACTATATTATGTACATGGAATTATGTATAATATATATCAAGCAATAAGTACATTTTAAGTAGTACTTATCGTTAGTTAATCAGCAATAAAAAAATTGTTAACTTCCGTGTGTGACTGAAGTTAACTGCAGACGTTATTATTGCAGACACGCAGCACGCATCCACGCAGACAAAACAATAATATTTGCCTTGAGATACGGCAGTTCCACGGAAACACATCAATTTCTGAAATAAAACATTTACTGAATTATTTCCTAGAAATTCTGCAAGGTGAGACTGGCTTTTTATGTACTTAAATCTTATACATACAATATGTTTATAGTTAGCAAATAATACGGATGGTATTTCTAGAACTAACCTTTTTTTAAATATGACATTTTAATTATAGGATAAATTATTTAATAGTCAATAGAATTATTAAGAAAGAACGAAACAGATTTATTGCCACACAAATATTAAAAAAATAACGGAGAACCGATCATATATCTCATATCTCATAAATCTAATATATATCATAACTCAATAACTGGACTTCACATTTTAAGTCACTTGTTTGTTATAAAACCATCATCATCAGCATTTGTCTGTCCACTGCTGAACATAAGCCAATGACAAGTAAAAAAGTAATGTTATATACAAATTAAAAATACAAATAAGTAAAAACATTTTCTTTTATTTATAATTCTGTTTCGTCAAAAAAATAGAACGTAATATATTATCATGACAGCGTACACGTCAACGCTCCACACGTCAACATTCTTTCATAATGACGTATTCATTTATTAATTGGATTTGAGCCTCGCATACTTCATACTTACGACTGTAATAGACTTAATTCGAATTAAATAAATGAAATTACATACATCAGTAAATATCATAAAATTGTTAAACAATTGAAATGCAAAACAATGGGTATAATTATCGAATAATTAACTATGGTCTCGAATATGGATCAGTATAACAGTTGAATGTCTAGATTTAAATTGTGTTTTTTGATCAAACTGGAAATGTCATTATCTTCATCATCAGCGAAAAGTCCATTAATGAACGTAGGCCTCCCCGACGCCACGATGAGCGATGCCGTCACAAAATATACGAACGTATAAATTTAAAACGGAAAATTACAAATAATAATAGGACAGTATAATATCAATATTATGTTGTTCCTAAATTCCTATAAGGTTACAATTGATACACAAAAGGCGAACATTACAAAAGTATTATAACCAGGTCTTGGCCAGCTATGACGTCACACCTTACCTTCAACCCATACCTAAGTCGCTAGTTGACATTTGACAGCTCACAAACATGGAAACGGATACAAGTACATACGTTTGAACATTCTCTCTGGACCTTCGAGAAATGTCTCTCATAAACTAACTAGATTGACGCAACGCAATCTCCATTCCGCGCCATCTACGCGTCCTGGACTTGAAGCTCTTTTCGCTCTCAGTCTTTCATAAGAAGGTACATTAATATGCAATTCGTATTTTTATTATTCATATATGTATGTATTTGTACAAATTAATTTATTAATTAATTATTAGTAAATGTAATAAAGCAATGGCTATGACTGTGACTGTGTTAGCAGTGTCTATGGCTATGACGATATTAATTTTAACATCATAAAAAGTGAAAGAACTGCGAAGTGAAATAGATTAGTCTAATATTTGACTTACCTTAATTTGTATGAAATAATCCGACGGAAACACTTCTAGTACAGTTTGTAAACAACCCTAGCTCTGATCACGATGTATATAACGGTGATATAAAACATAACATTTATACATGTCCCATGTTAGATAAAGAAATTTCCACACAAAATAGAACACGGTATCAACCAAAAGAATCGAGCTTTCCACATTTCAATGACAATATGACAAATTAAAGCTATTAATACCGCCGTGGCGTACATAAATTAAAATACCTTGCAACACAATGAACAATAATGACTGGAAATGACAAAAATTAACGATCTTCTTTCAATAAAATACAATTTGAATAGTTAAATTTAGGTATTCTATTTGTTTTACATAAGAGAACGTGGCATACTGCAGCAGGAACAACACAGTGATCATCGACGCCCAGAGACATTATCTAAATATTGCCTTAACTACGAAAAATACACATTGGAATATGCAAAATGCGATCTAATGTTATATATACCTCAAAAATTTCAAAGGTATTCACAGTATTTGATTTCAGGCATTACTGAAACATTGGATATAAAAAGAGCAATTTAAGTCTTGCATATGTATATTTGAAGGCGGAGGACCGCATACTTTGGAAGGCATTGGGAAATGCCTATGTCCAACAATGGGCAGACAAGGGCTGTTGATGATGTTATGTATATTTTGATAATATGGCCGTTAAACCACAGGAGAGCTAGTTTTCAAATAAATTCGTTGTATGTCACGTCTAGATTATCAACTACAAGGTTCCGTTGAAAGCGCGGTACATAGCGGGAAACCACCGGCGCTATGAGGCAACGGACGCTCCTCCGCCGTCAAAACATGTTGTGCAACGCATACCGAGCGCCGACATCGCATTCTACTCCATTTAGCTTTCCGTTCTAATAAATTACCGACAGCTATTTATATGCCCCCAACGGAACGACACCGATGTATTTGTTTACTCGTTTACAATGTAAATTGAAACTACAAAATACGCAGAATCAACATTTATAAAAACTAAACTAACTAAACCAATAATAATTGTCATTTTTCTATCTCATCTAACTAGATATTACTCTATCCAGATTATAAACACAATAGTAAAGATGGATAGATTTATGTCCATTACGTTTATACGTTCATAACGCAAGATCCACGTATTTGAATGTAAAAATTAAAAAAAAACTATGAAATAGCATTTTATTTTCAAATTAAAATAAACGAAATCGTGGACAATATTTTAAAAATTTCTATTGTTTTCTATATAAAATTAAAATTCTTTTCATTTAAACGACTCTAACAAAAATTACATAAATAATCGATTGTTTTAGACTTAAGTGCAACTTAAATATTTTTTTATTGAATATACTACAGATACACGTATTGATCTTCAGCCGTTGTCTGCCCACAGCTGGGCATAGACCTTCCCAAATACCTTTCAAAGTATTCATCGCTAGCATAGAATCCACATTTTAAAAGTGGATCGCAGTAAACCATTTACTTGGTTACAGAAATAGGCGCCACGGTGCACTTTTATGGCTTCTTACAAAAAGGAAGACTTACTAAAGTTTATTGACTTATAAATAAACGTATTTTTTTTACAATTTACACCTTGTTTATTAATTTGTTTTCATGTCATTTTTTATTATAATAGTCATAAGATAACATTTTTAATTTTCATTGATTGTGTAACATTTTTGAAAACTTCATTCTAAAATACTTATAACTTGTGACCTTATAAGTCGTGATTTACGTATCACGGTTTAATATTACGATTTTTTTTTGTATAGTTTAAATATTACCATAGATTGTTTTTTTAATATAATTGTTTGTATATAGTCGTAGTAATATAGCGTGCTAATTTATAACTTCCTTGGTAATTCACAAAACATGTCACTATCAGTTGTAACCGAAACCAAGGGGAAAACCGAGCGCTGCGCAAAACATAATGTAGTATATCACAACATTTGGTTTATATTTACTTATTCGTTTTGTTAAATAATGTTCATTAGAACATAATGATATGGGAAAATCCATATATGTATATAGCCATTGTTTGCCTACTGCTGGACAATCTTCCCCAGCTTTCCATAGTACACGGTCCTCCGCATCCGCACCCAACGAAAACACGTCTAAAGTTCATAATATCATAGTGTCATTTCGTAACTCAGGTACTCTCTTCAAAGTAAAAATAAATTAAATAAACCTGAGCTAGATATACTGTACTTAGTATATATATATGTGAAAATAAACAGTTGACAGCGCTAACATAAATAGTGAACCTTTGGATGCGGTATCAGTTCGGCGCCGGCACCTGTCGTTATCACAATTAATTCACACACGCCATCATACAAGAACTTTCAATATACATTTCTTATGGAAATGTAACACTAATTTAAAAATCGAAAACGAGCATTCGTCAATTGTTTGTGTTATTTAAATAAAGACTGACATGCGGACACGAATTTATATAATTTTACCGTTCTAAGGTAAAAAAATTAAGCGAATGGGCGACTTAGAGACTATTTGAAAAGAAGGCGAAAATTTTGTGAACAAACCTCACTTAGTCAATCATTGTATGCTTCAGATAAAATAAGAAAGAAAAGTAAATAAACAAATTTTTATGTTAAAGTTTGCGCCTGTCGATGATAATTACAATACGCCCTTCGTACCAAAATACTCCAGTTTGCAAATTACTGTGTCATTGGAGAAATAGGTCGCACATAATGATGACAAATGTAAAACATAATGATGTGACAAAAACAACCAAAACCTGGTCATGTTAAAATAAACATGGTTATAATATATAATGTATAAGAGTTGCTCAATTACTTTACTATTCAATCTTACTCAATATATAATTCAACATCTGCGTAGATGTTTAAAAAAATCCCGTAAAGCATGGTGATAACGACAACAAGAGATAAGTGGTACTGTAAGGTCACGTGCCATTGTTACAATCATTATGTACCAATGTTATATACATTGTTATATCATTTATTAAATGACCTTTGAAATTACGTCACATGTGTACTGCGCAACGAGAACGTCGTCTTTTATATACAAGAGCAGCCATCGTTATATTAATAAACGTGTAAATACAGCTATCACGCAATTGTCTTACACTAATAGATCATATTCTCTCCAACAGATACTCTTTAAATGACCCGCTCTAAATGAACCCATTGGCCGATAGTAAGCCGCAGCGTCCCGTCGAGAAAGCATTCGAAATTGGCAATTTCAATGAACTGCTTTTATAAGCTCGTTTCTATTCAGTGATTATGACATCGTTCACTTCAAAACAAACGCAAAACAGTTATGTAAGTTAGAAAGTTGGGACACGGTCACGGCTCCCACAGCCGCGGTACACGGCGCTTTACTTCTAACATGTTTCGTAACCAATGCTTTTTACCTTGTTTGTTTCTTGTTTGTTTTTATAAAAGAAGGTGTCAAACGAGCGGCGGGATCACGAGGTGATCATCGACGCACGTAGACATACCCAAAAATTGTTTGATAATAAATATTCGATACATATGCATTAGCTTTAATATTAAATTCAAAATGACATGTTCGATGTAAAATTTTCATATTTTTCCTACTACACGTTTTTGTGTGAGATGTTTCAGACCCGACGACCTTGTAGCGACATCTAATGTTCAGTTTTGGTATTCCTAAACGTATCGACAATTTGATAAAACGTTTTGATTCGCCGTGCACGAAATAGAATGATGTCATTGTGTCACTGGGGTACGGTTTTTATGTCAACGCTTCTGTCCTTGATTGAAAACTAGGAAAAAAGTCGTTCCAGATTAATCTAAAAGTCCTATTGTACAATATTTTGATGTTTTCCCTACATAACAAGATGATTTTATGTGGAAATAAATATGTAACACTTTAAGAATAACGCTTGGATACTTGTATTATAATGAAAGATTTAGACGGCACTTGTATCAGGCACATCAATGTGCTGTAAACACTATGAGACTTTAAAAATACTTTTTCTGGTATTGCAGGTGTCATGGGCGTCGATGATTTCTCTTGTGACCTAGCCCCTTCTCGTATAAAAAAGAAGTATCAACTAATATGTATTAACCTTAACTAAATATTCATTTCGACCATGGAGTAGTTACAACTCGCTATCCTGCCGCGGCATAGATGCGCCTTTGTTTTGTTTGCTGCGACCTCGAGACTCCGTATTGTTGTGTTTCCAGAATGTGGCTTTACGTTCTATAATAGGATACATCAGTCAAGTGTATTTGTTTTTACACATTATGAGATATCACCAGCTCACCATACATCCCCACTGAGGGTCTCGGTGCCTATCTATTAGGGGGACTAGGCCAGTCATGATGTATACTTAAAAATGTATACATGTTTTTAGATCGTTCTTTTGCAGTGATTGTTGAACAAGTCTGCAATGATTACCGTTGTACACTGTACTTCATCAATCATACCTTCAGATATGTAACCGACAGGAAACATTCTGGGTTTTCCAATAATACTTGTGTAGTCTTTATCTGTGTCTTTATTTAGATTAGACCCATTACCTAATCAGCTTACGTCTTAGAACAAGTGTCTTATTCTTTCCTTTTCGAAATTAACCATAACCTTTTTGGTTTAACAAACTTTGTGTACCGACAGTAATTTAAAATCATAGAAGACTCCGGATTCTGTGCTTCTTTTATGAAAATGGAAGTCTTTGGACCATCAGCACCTATACACGGTATATATCAAGTTATGACGTAATGATTCATTAGACAGGAAGATCGTCATCATAATCGTCAATGGCATCGTTTATATGATTATAAGAAGCATTACAAAAGTGCGTTCGCGTAATGCGATCACGTCTCTTTTGTTTGTAAACACTACTTGGTGAAGGTTAATGACAGTTTCACTTTACTCTATGTTTCCACTGTTAAAGCGCATCTACAAACATATTGTTGTCTCTGTTTTTTTTTTAAAGCGAAAGTGACTGATGACTATGTTTTTGTATAGATGTGTTGGCATTTAAACCCGACAGTTTCAACATGGATTCTATGATCGACAGAAACGATGCGGGCTTTTGGGATTTCCATGTGATTAGTCACTATAGTGAAAATTTTAGTGTACTGTTCTTTTGCCTTTCATTTAGGTTGTTTAATTAACAATATTATAACAGAATATACTAACGAAGA
>JAODUI010000004.1:3787728-3801605 GCA_027563995.1 Papilio gigon | reverse complement strand
GTTGCCATTATCAGGAGGGTGGCAGCGACATCACGGAACCTTAAGGGAGGTTAAGTGCGCGGATCATCAGTTGCCTGATGATCTGATCAAGGGGAGGATAGTATTTTTTTTTTCCAAAGGAAATGCTTAATATGTGAAGTTTTGAATAATGGGGATCTAGAGGTCTTTGTGTTTAGGAGTAGTTTTATTAAAGCCATTCGAATCTGTAGAAGGCGCTGCACTAGAATCTTCATAGCACATTCCATCAGACAAAATACTGAAGTACTTCCACGTCATGCTTATATATTGTGTGGTAGTAGTTTCTATGTCCCCACACAATATCAATTGTAGGTTGCTGGTTTTAAACTCAAAAAATGTGTTAAAAGGAAACCAAATAAAAGGCCGTCAATAATTATACATTAATTTATTAATCGGAATTTAATACTGTATTACATAGAAGAAATGCACTTCTCAGAAACATTCAGAAGACTTCCCTTTGGGACAGTTTTGTGAAGAGCCTCTGCGCTCTCCGTTTATTTTATAATTGAATAAATATAAACTATGTACTTCTTCGTTAATAGAATCAATATTTATGAAGATCTGCATTGCCACATACTTAAAAATCTATGTATATTTTTCACAAACTTCAAATTTTGACAAAATAATTCTTAGTGTTCTGTGAAACCATGAACCCAAGATCGAAAGTGAAGTCGGTTGTTAAATAAAATTTAGCAAATTAACAACAAATAATAACATAACTCTAACAGTGTCTATACTGTCGCTGCCACTGTGTTTGTCAACAACATTTTCCATCACGTTAAATGAGACAACATATTCAAATGACTTTATCAATTTCCTGGATCTCGGTGACCGCTTAGAAAGGCATTTTGACACATATCCAACATAGTGAATAATAAATTTGGAAAATGAAACACACAGCACGAGAATGCCATCAATATAAATACAAACACCTTAAGCCCATTCAGTCAAAGTGGAACATGTATAAAATATTCAATTAGAAATAATTATAATCAGTCTTGTTTAGAGAAAAGTTTTATCATAACGTATTGAAACGACGTCTCGATATATTTACTATCACAATACAATATGTCAGATATGGTGTCATTCCTTGCCTTGGACGTAACTAGTATATAAATCGCCTGCTACGCTACTTAGTGTTATTATCACAGTGGTTTAGTAGAGGTGGGAGCCGTACCTTGTACACAGGCGCTACCTGCAGTCCGCGACCGTACTCGACACGCTTGCCGGCCTATACGCGCGCAACTCACCGGGCCCGCCCTTGCAGGATCATCTTTGAGATGATGTCATGCACAGATACACATTCTTCCGCTTAATGTACATTAATTACGAAGCGAATCTCGCAAAGGGTTTAGTTTGAGAGGCGAGATTCACACACACGTTGGTCACCCCTGGCTCCGATCCGCCGCGGCCCGCAGCTGTAGCAAGCCGCACCCGAGATGTGGTCAAACACGGGGCTCGCAGATAGTAACGTTCACGTCCTCCGAACTGGTATAATTTAGTCACCTCGCGGCAAACTGAGAACTAAACTGAATAACAATAAAATATTAAATCTTACATCTATCATATTATATTATATCTGTGAACGACTTGCAAACTTTGTTGTCACAAACATTCATGAAATTCGTTCAAATAGTCAAAAAATATATTTTTGTCTAGTGAAACACGTTCCGCGCACGAGAACCGCTCCATGTATTATAACAATTGACCAACGCAACGACAGGTTATAGTAATGAAATATCACAGATTTTTACTCTTTGGACAGTAATGGGTTTCTAATAAACGAACTCAAACCTTTGCCTACTTTGTACCGACCGCAGCCCTTAGAACCCCCTTACGTACAAAGAAACTCCAGTCGTTAACTAGACGAACGTGTGAAATTACATTATGTAAAAGTAATCGAAAAAAACAAATATGAAGAAAACACTTATTTTGCTAAGAAAAGAAAATAACCATCGTTTGATTATTCATAATGCTCAATTACTAATCTCCCTAAGTTAAATGCAATGTATTTACATTCTTGCTACATGTTTGAGAGCGGCAGAATCAATCAGTTGCATCGAGAGCCAGCTGTTCACCCGAGTCGCACCGACGTAACACTAAATACCCCTACACGTAATACTCAACTTTAACATCTAATCGTAATAAAAATAACTTCGAAATCAGTGACTTGAAATGTCATTGACATCATATTTTACGTAAGAAAAATATTCACAATTTTATCTGGCAATACAGATTTGTTGTTTATGAAATATATCAAAAGCATTTTTTAAAATTTTTCTAATACTAAGTTGTCCCGCAAGTTTCACTGGTAAAGATCTTTAACAATTAAATAATTTATATAAAATATATCTGCCATTTGAAAGCCCGCCTCCGACATTTTCATCTCATCTTCTACATGTTTCGTGCATTTCGTACATCATACAGACATTTAAAAACGAAAGGCACCCAGCATTACACGTCCGGGTGCCCACACCGACTACTCTAACAAATATAGTGATTACAGCTAGGGTGGCGGGCACTGCTCCGTGCGGCCACCGTGCTAACGCGCTCGGCGCACTGTTGACCACCGCACTGAACGTGTACACCACAAATCTTCTACAGATCATACGCCAATCTGATGAATGATACTAAATTATTACCAAATTTTGAATGTCAGCATCAATGAGAATAATTTGATTAAATATGAGTGTATTGCAACGTCGAGGACTTCACCATTTAATAACATCACCAGTATCAATGTCAATTAGAAGTGTTATATTGAATCACCACCGTGCGCGGTCAACAGTTAAGCCGAATGTTATTAAATCTAACACACATAGTATACATACTATATTATTACTTCAAATGGATCTGAAAGAGAATAGTAGAAAAAAATCAACCTTTAGCATACAAATGCAGACATGTGCCTGCAATTTTACCAATCAAGAGAAAAGACATCAATCAACCAATTAATTGCTCTAATAACGTTTGCACGTGACGTTGGAAAGTGTTCATTCAGATCTATCGTGTAATAATCTAAAATTAAAGAAATTAACAAATAAATGTGATAGAGAACGTCTTACGCAGACGTGTGACAGTGGAGAGACATCTCTCTATAGGGATGACCAATGTTAGGTACGCAGACAGCTACTACACCAAGTAAATTGAATATTAATTTTCTATACAAAGTTTTCATAAAACATACAATTATAGTGTATTCATTATGTTCAGACATTTATATCTTTAGTTAAAACATTGAACAGCGACATTAAGCTATTTTGAAGTGATACTTCTCAGCATCAACCATCCCCTCTCCCACTTACCTTAAACATGGTAATAATTTAGACATTGAAGAACTCGCTAAGTACAGTATCCAAATTTTAATTTTTGAAAACTTTAAAGAGAGCTCAATTAATTAAAGGTTCTGAAAAAATATTTCTTTAAGCGACACACTAAGACGTCTGGCTCGCGGCCAGCGGCTGGTAGTATATAACTTGTTAGCTACGAGTGTGTTGTGAGCGAGTTACTGTTGTATGGGCGCGGCGTAGACGAGCGGGCCGGGCGGCAGGTGCGGGTAGGCGACGCCCGCGCCCACGGCCGCCTGGTAGCCACAGGGAGCGGCGCCCCCGACGCCACCGCCGTAGAACTTGCCACCTTTATACAATTAAAATATTGGCCACATTAAACAAAAACCAACTTCTAACGTATCTGGTCAGTTGGAGATAAACATATTTTATTTTAGGGAACGCAAGAGATAGAAAACTTAAGAAAATTTATCAGGACACTTGCACTACTTGTGGAAGTAAAATCTTAAATAATCAAGCCATACGAGAAATAAAGATAATGTGATGTTTAAAATTAGGTAAATTAATCTATTTAGCGATGTTTACTAACCAAGCATATCCTGATGGTGCGGGTGCATTTGGGGATAATGAGCGGGGGTGGCGAAATGAGGCGGAGGTGATCCATATGAAGAACCAGATCCACCGGATTTGTTTCCGCCGTTGGAGTTATTGTTGCGATATTGGGGCCCATTATTGCGGGTATCTAAAAATTATGCAAATATAAAAAAATATGCTAGTGGAATGAAAATTTATCTAGCTAGAATACTGACACCACATACTTGTGAATTGACGCTGGCCGTATCCATTTTGGTTGTTGTAGTTGCCTTGATACCCATTGGTGTATCCACCTTGGTAATTGCCCATCGACTCGAACACAGTGGGGCTGGGGAACGGTACCTGTTTCTGATAGTTGTTCTGTCTATAACCTTGGTTGTTCTGGTTCTGGTTTGAGAAGCGAGGTGCCTGTTGGTTCTGGTTGCGATTTTGATAATTGTTTTGGTTGTCGTCATTGTTAACGTTAGCCATTTTGTTGTTCCACTGGTTGCTCTGTTGACGAGGCGAGCTCGATCCACTGTTATTCTCTTTTCTTTGTTGCCAGCGATTGCGGCCTGAGATGAAAATGTAAAAATTATTCATTAATAAATATGATAAAAATGATGCTTACACGAAATTATATTGCATGTATGAGAGGAATATGTGGTTAAAAATGAAGACTTTTTTTATTGTTGTGTTAAATGTGAATACCTGATCCGCTATTGTTGTTTCTAGCCATGTCATTGAGTTTGGCCGGAGGGTTTTGGCCAGTTTCACGCAGCACAGCGACTAGACCGCGCGCCTGGCGAGCGTCGCCGCTTGTAAAGAATGTATAAGCTGTTCCCGACTGCTGGCATCGGCCGGTACGTCCTGGTCAATCAAAGAGAAATTAATAAAAGATAGGAACAATCATTTTATAATAGTATCGAAAAATCGTTACCTATTCTATGAATATAATCTTCCGATGAATTCGGGTAATCGAAATTCACAACAAATTTAACATCTTCCACGTCTAAGCCCCGCGCAGCCACGTCGGTGGCAATCAGAATGGTGGTGGCTCCGTTGCGGAACTCGGTGAGCACGGCGTCGCGCTCCGGTTGCGACTTGTCGCCATGGATCGCCAAAGCCTTATGCCCGTTGCGGCGCACGGCACGCGCAATGTCGTCCACCTTAAATATTACAGTAATTTAACACCAAAATTAACAGACTAATAAAATAATTCAAATTAAAAAATAATAGGTAATTAGCGAAAAACAAATATTATTTTGTTCATGTACCTTTTTCTTTGTTTCCACAAATACAATAACTTTGTTATCTTTTTCGGAAGAAATCTCTTTGAGAAGATTAGCAAGTTTCATCTCTTTTTCATGTTCCTCGCACACTTCAACAATCTGTTTAATATTGTTATTAGCAGAAAGATTCAGTGACCCAATGTTCACCTTGACATAATCATTCAAGAAATCTTCAGCCAGAGCTTGGATCTCTTTGGGCCAGGTGGCCGACCACATCAAAACCTGACGATCGGGCCTAATTTGTTCAATGATCTTACGAATTTGAGGTTCGAAACCCATGTCTAGCATTCTGTCAGCCTCATCCAGCACCAAATAAGTGCAGCGACGCAAGTTAGTAGCTCCACGTTCCAGGAAATCGATCAAACGACCAGGAGTAGCAATGACAATTTCAACTCCCCTTTCCAAATCCCTTGCTTGGGGTCCTTTAGGTGAACCTCCAAAAATGCAAGTATTTCGGATGCAGCCATTAGCACTGTAAGCTTGAGCAACGGACTGAATCTGTTGTGCCAGCTCCCGAGTGGGCGCCAAGATCAGAGCAATAGGGCCATCACCTCGTTGAATTCTTTGTTGATGAACAATGTGAACAGCGGCAGGAAGCATGTATGCTAATGTTTTTCCTGATCCAGTAGAAGCAATGCCAACCATATCGCGACCAGATAAAGCAATAGGCCAACCTTGAGCCTGAATACCTGTTGGCTCTTCCCAGCCTTGCTCTTTGATAGTGTTCAAAATATGATCAGGGAAATTTCCCTCGTCAAACATCTGGTTGGGACGTGGCACGTTGTTGCCACTAACAGTTATTTCCTTTGTAGCTCTGAACATCTGTACATCTTCTTCGCTGCGCCCTTCAACATTGACATGTGGCTTGTAGAAGTCTTTCATGATGGGACCCAGTTTTGATAGGTCCCACATGGGCTTTACCAAGGCATCTCCAGGATGCTTAGCCTTCATGCTCTGAAGTTTACGTCCCTTAAATTCCATCGGTTGTTGATGATTCTGACCCATAGTAGGGCTGTATGATTTTCGTTGACCATAGTTTTGTTGATTGGGGTTTCCTTGGTTGCCATTGAAATTTTTGGGTCCATAGTTGTTTTTCTGGAAACCCTGCTGCTTCGGTCCACCAAAATCATTCTGCCCATTGTAGAACTGGTTACCTCCTGGGCTTTTTTCTCCATCATATTCATTCTTATTCTGCTGTTGGTTAAAATTATTTCGTGGTCTGTATTCCTTGGGCCCTCCAAATTCATTTTGATTTTCATTTTTGTGATTATTAAAGTCATTTCTTACTCCATTAAAATCCGATCTTGGCCTAAAGTTCTTATTGCCCATGTTTCTGGGATTAAAGTTTTTTGGCCCTCCAAAGTCAGGAACACCGCCATTATAGTATGGCATTTTACCGAATTGTTCATTCCGGTCAAGTCGAGGTCTGAAACTAAACACCGGAGAGTCAAGATACTTCTATTCCAAAACTGTGGCTAGCTTCAAACTAATACATGAATGAATATACAGAAGTAGAGTAGGACAAATAAACAAAACGTTTTTGTCTTCAACATCTATATTTAGGTTAAAGCTGTTTATTTATGTAATCAACAAAGTTAATAAGTGTACTGGTGCACAATAGTAATAGGCAGATTACTTTGTAAATTTTAATATACCCTGCATTCATAAAAAAGTCACAATATATGGAGTATTTCAAAATTCTCATTATAGTATTGATTTTAACCCAGTAAATTTTATTCTTTACCAGTTAATAGCTATGTGGAGTCACAACTGACAAACTTCATTATGCTTTTCAAAGCTGTAAAATAATGGCTTAAACTATTGTTTACAGACTTCGTTTGGAAGTATGACTACAGCCATTTAAAAATTTAATCAAAATAGGAAAGATTAGTGTTTGAAAAAAAATTAACCAATCCTAAAAATTATAAGCAAAAGCCTCGTGTTTATTGATTAAACAAATAGGTAACAACTTATACGACATGAAAAATGTTCTATAAAATTATACGTGATTAACATTGAGTCAAAATAGTTATGCTAGCTACTTCTCGAATGTTTCATGAAAAAAGTCAAGTATTGATTTTATACGATGCAAGCATGCGCAGTATCGAGGTGGTTTAATAAGCACAAATCATAAAGAAATTATAATAAAAAAAACATTAGCTACAGTTGGATTTAATATCAGTTCAAGATAGTTAATAATATTTCGTAGCCTATCTGTAGAAAATAAGTGCAGCCATTAGGCATCAGCTGAGTGAAACCCATTTCACAAAATGGCCGCCCCATGTAACAATCAATACCTTCTGCAACGTATGCGGCCATTTTGACATGGGTCTTACAAACTTAAAATGACAAAAAATAACGTTAATAACTTACATAGGATGTTGGTTGTGAAATCCGTTGAACTGCATTTTGCCGTTTTTTCTGTAAAACGTATAGGCGCTCACCTACGTGGTGGTAAACGCTCGAGTAGGTATCTGGAACATGGTGATTGGTTAATCCTTATGGTTTTAACTCAGGTGCAATTATCTACCACATAATGAAATTAAAACAAACAAAGAACTTACCTCTCAATTAAGAGAGAATTTGAAATAAATTTTAGTAATTTTTCATAAAATCCTACCGACTGACCCTGCGAACGAACAACTCGATAATGGAGGATAGAATCAATGATGGCTACCGGAAACGGGTTTGAGTTGCCAGAGAGACAAGGCTAAGTAAGATGGTAGAAAGTAAAGGTTGAATATAAAAATTATTTAAAATGTTAAAATTAGCTTTCTTTTCTTCTTCTACAATAAATGTAAGAAGAATTTTATGCATGACATTAAAGGCTTAAAGTCCATTACAAAATTTTAGTTTTAACTGTTAAGTTTTGATTTTGTTACACGCTTAAGGTTATGAACAGTGATGCAGTGCCTGGTAGACCATGAGATTAGGATACGATTGCGCGATAACTTACAAGGTAAATGCGAAAGAAAGTGATTCAGATTCCATATCTTTTAAGAGATAGAAAACGATCAGTAACATTAATAGGTTCTAAGTCAGAACTAGGATAACTGTAGGATGTAGGATAACTGGGTAATTGTGAGATTACAGTATTATAAAGGTAAAACTGTTCAGATACGTTTGTTTTAATTTTTCTTTTTTATTTAATTCGACCAAATAGTCATAGAGATCACTAGATCAGTCTCAATTTGTCATGTCATATGTCATTGGAAGTAGATTTGTTATCTGTGGTTTTGACCATTGTGAGAAAAATAAAGTGCGCTTTGGCTAAGTTAGCTGGAGTGTTGTAATTGTTATATTTACTTACTATTTGTAAAAATTGATTGTTTTTTACTAATGAAATTCCCATACCGATGATCAGTGGATATAACGGAATGTGTGCGACAGAATCCATATTTTACACAAATACTAATCAAATGAGTAATGATAAAAAATAATTGACTTAGAATTAACATACTATAAAATTATTATTTTTTCTATAACTTACCTTATTTCATCTAAAAGGTAAGTGAACATAGCATACTTATCTTATTGTAATCCTCCTTAAGGGAATATTAAGTTCCAAAATATTAATAAGAATGACCAGTTTAATTTATTATTAACTCTTCTAAATATTTTCAAAATATCTAATTATTTCTTAATTTACTTATAAAAATACAAAAAATACAAAAATGGTTAACTGAAAACTGAAATAAACAATAGTACCATAATATGATTATTAATATGAATATGATATAACTTTACAAATGTCCCCATTTTAACCAAAAATAGAGATTATCAACAGTGTAATATTTGTCATATGTATTGTATGTTATATATTTTGCAGAAAAATACCACTATGCAATTGGAAGTAGCTCAAGCAGCTTCAGAGAGGTTGTATCCTGCCTTATTCCAATGTTTTACTGTTATTATTAGTGGGTAAGTGGTTTTTATATTGCTTTCTTATTTGCTACTCCGATGAACAATGTAGTTTGCTACAAAAATATGGATTATTAACAAGGAGGGCTCAATTGTAGATAATTTATGTCTCAAGTTTTGCAATAAGAGGTATTCACCAAATTAACGTGATTTTTAATGAACTTTTATTTTCAGATACATAGCTGGTAGACTTAATGTGGTCACCAAGGCAGAGTCAAAGGGCATTGCAACATTTGTGGGCACTTTTGCACTACCATCTCTCATATTCTTGTCATTGGCTCAATTAGACTTTAGTATTGTGAATTGGACTTTTCTTTTTTCTATGCTGTTAGCTAAAGGAGTAGTATTCTTTGGGGTTGTTCTTGTAACCATTTTGGTATCAAAACCAATGAACTTAGGACAGGCTGGCATGTTTGCTATATTTTGCACACAAAGTAATGATTTTGCATTGGGATATCCAATCAGTAAGTGCATTTTGGATACTTTTTATTTTATTATTTACAAAATTCATGGCATAAGAAACAATTTTCTAACATACAATTCACGTAACACCAATAGTCGGCCTTAGTTATTGAATTTATATTATTAAGTTAATATTTGTTCACATTGAATGTTTACATTAGACTAACAATGTATTTAAGTTAATTTCTTTACATCTCATTAACAAATTACAATACTGATAATCCTGTTAATTAAGTATTTATTTATGACAAACTTATAATTCTTTGCAAATACCTCATTAATATTTTTTTTGGTTTCAGTTAATGCAATCTATGAAAAAACTCATCCAGAATATGCTTTATACCTATATTTAATGGCACCTATTTCTCTGGCAATATTAAATCCTTTTGCGTTTGTACTGCTCGAGATCAATAAACAGAGACAAAACACAGATCATCCTGATAGTGAGCTGAACCAGAAACAATTTGTTGTTAAAATAAAGATGTTACTACAGATTCTCAAAGGAATAGTATTTAATCCAGTATTAGTGATGACTGTGTTAGGTATTATTGGTAATATCGCCTTTAAACACAAACTGTCTGTATACATTGAAGGCCTATTAGAGGTAACATATTTAAATTTACTATGATAAATCATTAATACCATGTCTTCTAATGTTGTGTTGACTATAACCTGTTTATTATTGTTTAAATTGCATGTGTGTAAGATGAAATAGATATTTTTGTGTTAATAAATAATGATAAGTGAATGTTTTTGTGTTTTTAAAGTCTAAGTAAGACAAATGATGTCTTATATACAAATAATTTTAATGATCAAAAACTTATAGGTTTACGGTCAAGCCTTTACCGCATCAGCTCTATTCTTATTAGGATTAAGAATGGTTGGTCAAGTACATCGACTCAGAGGACCAGCATTAATTGTACCGTGTGTACTAATTATGGTCAAATTGTAAGTAACTTTTGTGGACTTTGGATCTCATATAACAAATGTGACTCAATTATATCAATGTTTAATTTAATTAAATTTATATACTTTTTCAGAGTAATTCTACCGGTGGTAATGAGAGAATTTGTGTCAGCATTAAACGCTGGGGAAAATCAAACGGAAACTACGTCACTGTCAACATACGCCTTCTTGTATGGAACTATACCAACAGCGCCGGCCGTCTTTGTGTTCTCAAATATATATCAGTTGGAAATGGATTTGGTATGTATGTCGAAGTAATTATAATTAATTAAAAGTAATAAACATCTTTCATTCATTCATTCATCATTTGCATCTTTATCTGATGACATCTCTTATCCTCAATAACATCCTAATCACTGTTTTGTTATACTCAGGTTGATTTTGAAAAATACACATTGGTAATAATCATTATTAAAATTTTTATTTCATTGACTTTTGCCCTCGACTTTGAATTTGACAGTAACCTATTTGGATGAATATGATAATTTATCTATCCTATTATCCTATCTATCCTATTCAGATGAAATAATGGATATCAAACAATTGCATTTATAATATTATTTTAATTAAATATGCCATTATTTTATAATGTGAATGTGGTTATGCTAACAATATTGCTTGACTTGATTTAATTAGTGTAATATACTTGACAGTAAATTATTAATTTACCCTTAAACATTGTAAAGATGAAATGAACCTTTGATATTGATGGTTTAATATATTGTTACTTTTAGGTGGCATCATCAATGGTTATTTGTACCTTCCTATCGGCCCCTATAACATTCCTCTCCGCTCAAGTGATCACTTTGAACAAGGACTATGCCGACCAACTGAAGAAATTCGGCTTTGACTTATCAATAGTGTCACTGTTTGCTGCTCTCTGGATCTTCACAGTTTTCACAGTGACGAGAAAGTATAAACGAATGCCACATAGGATTACATTCTGCTTGAATATTACACAAGTAAGTAATTATTATTAAATTTGTTTAAAAGTATTTTTTTGTTTGTTTATCGACTTGAATTTGTATAAAACAGGGGGAATAGAAAACTTAGTTACAATTTAGATGAAAAGCTTTTTGATATTAGTATAATATTAACATTCATCAAACAGTCTGACCGATTTAATGTCGTACAGAATTTGTACTTGCATAAAACATGTTGAAGCGATGATTTTAATTTTTTTTGTACACTACTTATAAAATTACACTGGTTTCGTTGAATCTAATACATTTGCTTTGTTTACGACCTTTAAATTTTATTTATGGCTATTAAACGTCGCCAGGGGGTCTGGCCAAGATCACTTTGGTTATCAATGTGTTATATTAATGTGTTCAGATCCTGCTGGCTGTCAGTATGATCTGGGGCGGGCCGCTGACCAACTATCCGCCGTCGTGGCAGTACGTGTCGCAGCAAGCCTTGCAGACATTCTCCACTTATTCCTGTTTACTCTGGACTTGCATGTTGTCTGTTGGACTACTAACTTTGGAGGTATTCATGATCAAAATAATATAATTTAGGAACATAATTCACTTAATATTAATAATGCTTAATTGTATTCAAAAAGTATACATAATTTTGTGAGAACCTTGGGTTTCGAACTAGCTTGCCCTGTGTTTCAGTTTCTTTATAAATCAAATTTTAATTAACTAAAATGTTTTTTTTTTAAATTAAACTCCGTTAGAAACATACAGCCGGCAGTTATTTTTTTTTTAATAATTATAAGTCTATAAGTATGTATTGTTTAAATGTCAGAATTCCCCATTTGGATAATTTCGTTATATAATATTAACAATGTTGGTAGAGTCGCGGTCCGTGTTTCGTGTTGACTCTGTGGCCGGTGCTGGCGTTCGTGGCGTGGGGCGCGCCGGCTGTGATGGTCATCATTTTGCTGGCCACCAAGCCAGCCGGTGGTATCGTGGACAGCAACTCTATGGATGTGATACGTTTATGCCTTCTAGTCTTCAGTTTAACAGGTATGAACAAGTTGCATTAGCACCTTGACACATTTATTGTTTATGTAATTTAATAACATACCTACATTGTTTATATATTAGTAGTGATATATTCATAGCTTTATGTTTGTAAAACAGTCCAATAGCAAAAGAAATACCCACAGCAAAACACTTATAATATTTTAACACAACTGACTCGCATTCACAAAAGAAGGTAAAATCTCTTATTAATAATAATGGTAACATTTACATTGTTATGTTGCAGTGACGACAGGTTGTTTGATCCTGTACATCCGATTCCGGCGGCGCAGCTCGCACTTCGCGGCGCTGTCCGACGACCTGGCGTCCAGCGGTCCCGACGAGTCCACCAGCCTCGTCGACAACGCCGAGCCCACCTCGCACACGCAGTCCGTTTCTAACATAGGTACTTACTTAGTCTGTCCAGTTAAGTTGCATTAACCCATTAGATACCTTAACTTTTAACTGGACAGTCGTACTAAACAGTTAACTGATGTGTGTACCTGAGAACCGTGCAGTTTATCTGATAGTTAAAATTTTTGCTGCATAGGTAAGTTTTAGTATAGTCCATCCTTTCAGTTATTCTGTTAGGGTATTATATTTTTTGGGACAAAAAAAGTTAAGACCAAAAACGGCCAAAAGCAACTTATAAATTAATTTATAGAATTCGTGTTTTATTCCGATTTCATATTATATGGTGTTGAAATCGAATTAATATACAAAGTACTAATTATTTTTATGCGACCAAAGGAATGGAAGAACATGGTAAATATTAAAACGTATTTAAAGAAAGCAAGTAAATTCTCTACCAGTATTTAAACACGGCTTTCTGAACATTTTGTCTGAATAGCTTTATAATAGTAATGTTTTTGTACAGTTCAGCGATGGAATTCAGTGTTGGAACCATAATAAACATTTTCCTCGACACTAATGCACTGTATCGGTTTCCAGTTATAATCCAGTGATGCATTTAACGCGGGATTAGAGATGTACTGTAATTACAAATGTAAACTGCGCATTAGTTTCGATGTCTGTTTCCAATACTTGATTAGTTTTTACTATTTTATTTATATTTAAGCTCTGTCAATAGGTTGTTACGGCGCAATAACAGCGACGCCCTCGCCCAATAGAAACTCAAATGGCTGCTGCACCAACGACCCCAGTTGTGAAAGCGGCTTCATGAACTCCTCGCGAGATCTGGAAGATATCGCCGCCAACGACAAGTTAGTTAAATTCAATATTTAATACGTAACTATCTTTGCGTGAAATAAATGATTAAAGATTTTTTTTAAGATTTCAGATACCGTTGAACAAGATTTTATTTTGATTTGATTTTAAAATGATGTCCATATTGTGTAGGGATTGTGCGTGCGCATCGTCGCCCGCTG
>JAODUI010000004.1:3748634-3777805 GCA_027563995.1 Papilio gigon | reverse complement strand
CGAGTTGCACGTGAGTTAAGCCGTTTTATAAGTTATATAGTGAAATGTCTCACGAAAGTTTTAATAGTTTAATTACAGTAAAATCTTTTTCAGGTGCACCCACAAGGTGCTAGCTTGGACTACGTGGTGTCGTACGTCCGCGCGTTGTTCCCGGAAGTCTCGCAGGCGTCAGTACATCACGTGCTGCAGAAACACGAGGACGTCTTCCAGCGCACCACTAGCGGGGTTGGCGCCAACATTGAACATAGATGGTCCTTCGTGGCTTTCAAAAAGTGAATGAATAAATGGGAAAGGATATGGCAGCTAGTATGTATGGAAAAATGAACTTTAAATAAATTGCATATTGCAGTGAAAGAGATTAAATTAGTGTCTAGTTGTCTAATAAAAATTTATCGATCAAATTGAGATTACATAGGGCAACATTATTACGTGTTATATAGATTAAGAACTTCGAGTTAAAAGTTAATGAGGATGAAGTAAATATACAGATTGAAAAAAACATGTTTGTGTTTTTTTTGTATCTGGTCCTTCAAGTCGGATATGCCATATTGACATTTGCGTGCATTTTTTGACGATTAATTTTGATTCTTTCTCTGAGCTAATAGATCATTGACAATTTGCTGGTACTCCGCGGAGGCTTCCTCCAGGTCTCTGTCGTTGGTGGTGGGGTCGGTCTCGGAGACCTGCGCCTGCCCGCCGTCACGGTCCTGTCGCATCTTCAATCGCATTTCTCTCATGCGAGCCTCCAGAATACGTTCACGTTTGTTCTCTCTTTCTAAAATCTAGAACACACTTAATGATTAGAAATTTGTTTCAATTAAATGAGCAACTAAATCGGAATCTGCTTAATTTGTAATGAGGATGTAATTCTTACGTGCGTGAGAAGTTGTTTGTCGTTTTTATCCGCAGTTCCAAGATTTTGTGTGAGTTCTGCCAAGTAAATAGTTCCCTTGCTACTACCGCAAGCCACCAACAGACCCTGGAATAATATATCATTATTAGTGACCCACGTGTGATGTAGATTGACTATGGTTACTACTTACACCTTCGTGAGGACGCAGTCGCAACAAAGGTTCATCACAGAGTTGGGCGGTCACTATGGGCGCGCTGCGTCTTCTCAACAAGTCCCAACAGGAAAGGCAACCGTCCCATTGCGTCACCAGTAAAAGCGAAAATCTGGAATTTACGAAGGAATAGAAATAAGCGAATTATATCAACGCGTTCAGTGATATCAACGTTTTTTCTGGCGAGCTTCGTTTCATATGCAAACGTATTGACATGTAACGTGTTATTTTTATTAAGAAAAATGCGTGCTGCTTACAAACCTTATAGGATTCCAAGCCCCGTCGGTCAGCTTAGTTTTATGCGAGTGCGTCCAAAGTATGGAGGACTCTCTACAATCTTCGCTCCACACGCGAGCCGTCCAGTCGCCGACTGTAAGAAAGTTCTTCAAGAACGTCGGGTTCCTCTGCAGCGCGTACACAGGTCCGAAATGGGCTTCGTACTAACAACATGAAAAAAAATTAGAATACTGTCGAAGTATTTAAACATTTATCAATTTTTACTAATATACCTTAGAAGGTAATTTCTCCAAAGGCGTTTTTCCTTTACGATTTGCACCGATCACCAATCCAGTTTCAGTTCCTACCATAAATCTGGAGACGAAGTAATTTATTTAAATAAATACAAAAAGGTACCTTTTTAATATTAATAATACTAGTAGTTTTTTTGTTAAATTACTAAAATTTCTTGTAACCATTCAGGTAAGGTTGAAACAGCTTGTGCCAGAACATGGTTCATAATATACTCATTATGGTTGTATCGGAACCCACGACCAATAGATCGGTAATATTGTTATTAACCGTTAGGCTATTGGCACTTCCAAAATCTTTACGAGGTAAAAATATGTACTTTATTTTACCTTGTCGGTATAGTAGGTTCATATTCGAGTGCTGAAACACCTAAAGCCTTATCCATGCTCTGCGTATCATTGGCTGATTTAACAATATCGATTATCATAGAATCAGTAGGTTCGTTCATATTACGCGTGTCCCACCTGAAATTTATAACGTGAAATTAACGCTTTAAGAATATCTTGTTAACAGTGATAATTTAATTAGGTGAATTATTTTAGCTAGAAATTAAAAAAAAAATACCATTTGACAACACCATCGGGTGATGACGAGAAGAATTCAGCCCCTGTTTTGGAATTGATGAACAAAACGCTCCTTACTAGATCTCTGTGAGCCACGTGCGGTGGGCAGAGACCGACCGGGTCTCCGCCTTTACGAACGTCCCACCAACCGACCTGTAAGCGTTATTGTAAATTTATATCTTCTATGGAATCTTACTCTTTGAATAAGTACTGTGATTGTATTGTCCACTTCCACATTCAGAGTGTGGAATTGATCTGTAAGGAATATATTAAATTGACGTTTCTCAGACTAAGGCTACACAAGCTGGAGTAATTAACGACTCTATGTGCGGAAGTAAATCACCTGTCCATTCAGCATGCCACCGACAAGTGTGTGCTGATCTCGAGGATTGAACTGCAAGTCCAGTAACGGCTGCGGAGGCTTTATCGTTAGTTCCGGAGCGTTTGCATTATCTGTTAAAATAATGCTTAGAAGTGTGATAACTGGCGATTTCTACATTTAGTAATGAAAATTAATCAGGGTAACGTGTGAAGCGACAATACCCTAGTGATTAAGCGAATGGATTTCCGATCGCGACCCGATAGTTCAAATCCCGACATTCGACTATTGTTTTGGACCATAACCCAGCACAATCCTAAAGCTTAGTTGGAGTTGTAAAAGAAATATTAGAAAAATGACATTTATTTGAAAAGACTGCAGATGTTATTTTTTTTTTTTTACCTATATCCCAAATGTAAGAGAACTGCAGTGTTCTAGTGTTGAGCGTGTCGAGATCTGCGTGCGCGGCCGCGAGCCTGGCGCCCCCGTCCGCCTGCCAGGACAGCGCGCGCACCGGCCGCCGCGCGCCCGGCTCGCGGTACACGTTCACCGTGTGACAGCTGCTTCTCTCCACCGGCGGTATGGAAGCCAGCTCAGAGTAATATATCTGATACATGTCTACTGCATTGTTTTGCAATATGTTGTGCTCCATGCTCTAAAATATGAGAATTGACTAAGATTTATATAATCACGTATATGGAAGAACAAGTATCAGATAGTCTATATCAGTGGTCGTGAAACTGCGGCCCGCGAACCTTTTTAGGAACCATGAATATTTTCAATAAACTTTAAAAATGAGGTTTTCTGTTGCTTCAAAAAAAAAGTAATAAATTATATCTACAGGGAAATGCGTTATGACACCTCATAAGCAAATTAAATAAAGTTGTGTCAACTACTTAGTGCAGGAACATGCGGCCCGCAATGATACCTCACACTGTCGTATTTGGCACTTCGATCGAAAAGTGTGACGACCCCTGGTCTAGATGTAAAGTGCTAATTGTGGTTCGCTAACATGTCCGAGATGCATAACAGCATGAATGTAGGCGTCATCCTTTTCTATCTTACGCCGATATCGCTGCGTGGCTTCCGGGTCATTCATGTTTATGTCCTTAGGCCAGCCACCTTCTACATGGTTTATGCCGGAACACGTATACTCAGCTCTAAAAGTTACCAAGAATACTATGTACTCGTATTATAAAGTTAATTCTAATATTTTAAATTTTTATAATTACAGGACATCATACCAATAATATTAGAATCATAAAAAAAAACTTACCGTGTTGAATTCACCCAGTGTTCGGACATGTTTGGAGCATTTTGTACAGCAACATGGACTGGATTGCGTAGAATGTAATTTTTATATTGATTAGGATTGCACGGAATACTAACGCACATTTCAGGGCCATAATCTTCGAATAAGGTTTGTTTTCCAAACTCTTTCCTTCGCTTTGTATACTCGTATGTGATTTCGCTTTTTTCCGATTTCTCCATGATTTCCGTGTTATATTTAATCAATATAGTTGCTACTGGGCAACTACGAATGTGTTTCTAAGGCACTTACGTGCCATTGATATAGTATAGGCGTAATATAATAAAAATAGATATGTTTTTGTGAAAGCAACATATATGGGCGCTAAAATGATTAAATGTATGTTTGATAATTATTCAGAAAAAAATGAAAGGTCACTTAGAGGTTGAATCATAAGACATAAAACAAGAATGTAACTTTTCTATAATTTATTTGTCATTAAAGATATGAAATGTTTTTGGGCATTGTATTGCTTCTTAAAAAATTATTGAACAAAAATATATTTAATAAAGTGGTATTGGGTCGGCGGCATTGGCTCTGCGCAAAGAGAGCACAATGAGGCGCGGCGACGACACGGCCAGCTTGGCGCAGCACTGCTCCAGCAGCAGCCGCCAGCGCACCGCGGCCCGCTCCTCGGTTGACATCGCTTTCAATTGTTGCGCCTATTTAAGTAGGAATTATAACGTTACAACTATCTAGACCCTAATTAACTTGCAATAATAATTATATAAACACATACCGAAGCTGGTAATTTGATTTCAATATGCTAGTAGAAAATTTTTTCATAATACTAACCGTGTAACTCAACGTCTTCTGCAAAATGTTTGTCGGAAGACAGGCGGTCAGTTCTCCGGTGTGGTCGGCGAAACGAACTCGTAACTCTTCTGAGTTATTGTTCCTGAATCGTTACGATTCATAATTAATTCAAATACGGTGTTCAAAGTAATTAATACAAAATTGTTTTGACATTGGGTACAATGAAGCGAACATATAAGCCTACGCTCGAATAACGGATAATATTATTTCTGTGTCAGTCGAAAAAAGACCATTAGAGTCGTATAATCAACGTGTAATGGTCCGTTACACGACACTAAATAGATTAATTTAAAGTGTCAATTACGTTGAATTGATTAGATCCTCTAAATCGAGATGAGTAAGCAGAGCGTGTAGCGATAAGCACATGGGCGCGCCGTCGGCGAGGCGGTCGCGCACCTGCGCCACGGAAGCTGAGCACGCGCGCGCTCCGCTCCACTCGGACCATGCAGCCGCCTCGCCGTCCGCTGAAATAACTTGTATACAATCCTCAAGAACTTCTTTTAAATGACAACCTACTAAGAAACTGTCCAAATCATTAAAAAGGGACTAATGACAGTAAGACCATAATTCTCCTCTTTTCTTCCAATAGAGTATGGGATAGTTCGAAGATGCTGTTTCGTGTACCAGCTTGGTTTTGAATGTGGAGTCTGAGCGCCTCGGCGTCGGCGGTGTGTGGCTGGTGCGTGACGACGCTGCGCCAGGACACCTGCGCCCTCACGCCTCGACCGCGCCACGACACGCGCGCGTCCGCGATAAACAACACGCTCTCCATAGGACTCCATTCTTCCGCCCTATACAAGATTTTGAAAAGAAATTAAGAAAAGATTTCAGTTATCGCTCGTCATCAATAAATTATCGATAGCTTTATACGTTCACTACCGATAGAACAAACTCAAAGCTTTGTTAACAATCTTTATGTATCTTGACAGCTCGGAACATCTTATACGTTCCTGTGCAGAACACAATTTAAGATGAAGCGGAAAAAAGATGCGGGGAGAGTGTACGCCAATCACCTTAAGCGGCAAAGATATTTGCAAGACTAATAACGGTCGATAGCATTCCCAAAATTTTGTTTTTAACACGTGCTTCACAAAACTTGAGGCTCAAAAAAAAACCTTTTATTGATTTCACCTTTGAATAGTATCTGTATCAAACATGTCCAAATAGAGAGAGGCGGGCGTCGTGTTGTCCACCACTTCAACGGCACGTATCGACATTTCCACACCTAACAGTACAATACATTTTTATAAATATGTTTTTTATGTTGCAGAAGAATTATGAAATGTTGTATGCAAACAATTATACCACGTTTAGTTTTTATCGTCTTCACAGGTTGTACAGATTTCACAACAATTAATAAGTCCACATGAATAATTCCCTTTTCTTCTGAAATTAAAAGTAAATTGCCTATGCAATTAATCTGTACTTAATATGTGAGCACACAAAAGTCACTGTTGCGCCTACAATAGAATAGATGTATTTTGTGTAGGTAGACATTCTGTTTATCTCTATATATTAAACGTTTTCTTTTTTTAATGTGTAAAATGAAAACAAATTTACCAGTAAAGTTCATTACTTCAGCGAGGCCGCAGTAGCCTGCTGATGGTTTGCTTGGAATATGAAGCAGCGGTAAATACGCACCGTATGTGTCGCCACTAAAAGTACTCACGTCGGAAGATCCTTCCTTGATAGATAGGTAAAATGGAGAAGATACCTCGAGAGACATAATAATATAGTAAGATAAAAATAATTAAACTTCATTTTAGCAACCCACAAACTAAAACAAACTTCATTGAGGATAAAAAAAAACTTTGACTAATTTATTCTATGGATATTTATGTGTTTTAGTAAAGGTTTACCTGTGGTCTAAAAGTTTCGTTTGCACCAGTTTTAACGCAAATTTTTGGTGAATAAATTTCAACTGCAACAAAGTTTCGTTTCAGAAGTTTGGTATAAAACAATAATTATAAGGATTGTACTTTATAATCATTAAATTCAATCAAATTATTAATAATATATTACCGACATCACCTATAAAGAATCTATTATAAAAAGTCTTTACAAAGTAATCTGAACCCCACACATCGACATTTATCGTATCAATTTGGGAATCTCTTATAGTGAAAGACATCACACCCCGCGATTCGCCACTTTTCATTTTGGGACCAATGATTCTTGGAGAATTTTTAGCTATAATTATGCCAATCACTAAAGCATTGCTAACGTTAATGTTTAAATTATTTAAACGAACTTTTTGCACTCCCGCCATGTTAACGAAACGAAAACCGCATAATCGGAATAAAAAGTTAAAAGCAGAAACATCGATTCCGGCCAGTTTATATATTTTTTATTCCAAAGCCGTAGATCAGTCTTCCGAACTCAAGGCGCAAATAAGTTCACATTTATTGTTATGTCATTAAACTTATTTTTAGTAAATCTAAATAATGAAGAAAGCGAAGTAACTATATTCGTACTTATGTTTGTATTTAGTAGTGAAAAACAAAAACTTTTATTTTTATTTACAGCCGTAGTATTTGGATGTTTTTGAATACCGGAATGGATGAGATATTGATAAGTCAATCAAATGTCGAAATGTCAAAAAATTGCCGCCGATGAAACTAAAATCAAATGCTATTTGCATTCAAGTGAATGAAATAAAATAGTTTGTATCTCTAAACCTTCTTTTTTAGTGTAGTTACTTTCACAATGTTGTTTAAGCCTAAACCGGAATCGGAGAAACAAGATCAATTCTCACCAACCGAATTACAGAGACAAAACGTAGAATACACTGATTGTTCAAGAAGGTTTTATCAAGTATCCCGTGATTTTTCTAAACAGTATGCTCATATATATTCCGCAAGGCTGAATACTTTTAGAAATATTTTAGGGCCAATTATCAACAAGAAATGGTCGAATAAATACAAAGTTTTAAAACTGTGTGATTTGCGTGAGAAAGGCGTCTTGTGTGTCATAATTGGTACACTTTTCAAACTACAACAGTTAAAGCCTAGCATTTTGAAAGAACTTTCAGATCAGTTGGAGATTATTCCTCAGCCTACAAGGTTTGTCATATTTAAATAGTCTTCTCTTTAATTATGATTATCACATTTATATGATGTGTGCAAATATTTCTTTCAGATCACATTTTGTTCATGACTCGGATAGTCTTGTTTTAGAAGATGAACTTCAAAGGATAAAATTATCTAATAATTGTATTGATGTCCATAAAGTAGTTACTGGTGTAGTTGTTGCAATACTTGGTAAGTATTTAGAAATTCTGTATACAATTAGATATAACAGTTTTATTTGTAGTTTATGGCACCTTCATCTTATCAATGATTTCACTATCATAACTTATTATAGCTCAATTTTCATAATGCTTATAATTTCAGGGTCTGAAGATGAAGATGGGGTTTTTACAATTAAAGATATTTGTTGGCCAGAATGCCATATACAAAAACCATTACCAAAACTTGAGAATGATAGGTATTTTTTTTGTAAAGTAATTAAAATCTCCATTTAATAATCCTTGTACACTTAATTTCATTAATTTATCAGTTAACTTTACCACTAAAGACAACATTGTTGCAGATATGTAGTACTAATGTCTGGTCTCAATATGGCATCAAAATCAGCTGAGCATTTGTTTTCACTGAATCTATTCCTTGAATGGATATCTGGATTTTGTGGTACAACTGACTATCAAGAAGAAATCTCAAAGATTGTTAGAGTTATCATTGCAGGTAAAACTGACGTTTTTAATGACACATTTAAACTTAATGATATTGATGTGGAAAAATAATATTAAACATTTGTAGGTGGAGTTTTTGCGAATCATTCAAATGAGACAATTTTAAATGAAACTGATGTGATTGCATCTGCTAATTCAGTTGATGCTTTTGCTGCTGCTTTAAGTGCAGTTGCCCCTGTGGATTTAATGCCTGGATGTAAGGATCCATCTGGTATAATGCTACCTCAGAAACCGTTCCACTACTGTAAGTTGTCAATTCATAAAATTAATGTGACATTAACATTTTTTTATGTTATCTAATAAGATGGGATATTTTAGGTCTGTTTCCAAAAGCTGTGGAGTATAAATCATTTAACCGAGTATCTAATCCATATGAATGTGATATAGGAGGTAAATATTTTTTTAAATTTGTGACCTTAAATATTATATTATGCAATATTTTTATTAACTATATTGATTTTTTTAGGTTTTTTGTGTTTAGGTTCATCTGGGGAACCGCTTAAAGATATAATGAAATACAGCAAACTTGATAGTGAATTAGAAATTATGAAAAGGACATTAATGTGGCGCCATCTAGCACCTACATGTCCTGATACTGTCCCGTGTACACCCTGTATAAACACCGACCCATTTACTATTTATGACTGTCCTGCAATCTATTTTAGTGGCAATTGTAGAGAATTTGCTACAGATTTACATAAAGGTAAAACAACAATTGCTATTTAACTGGTCAGTTTCTCAATTTCAATATTTTCACATATATTTTATTTTAGGAGCTGATGGCCAAGTTACAAGAATAGTGTGTATTCCGGATTTCTGTGATAAAAGGAGTATTGTAATTGTTAATTTAGTTAATCTAGATTGTCATAGTATGGTTTTTTATTAGTTTTTCAGGAATGTGTGTCTTGCGTTTAATTCAATTGATTATTACTTCTTTATTAAAAAATTCTACAGAAAATAGTTTTTCATTGAATCACTTTGTGCATTTTTCTAATATTGTGCAAATATAGACATCATAACATTTCCACTTAAAAACGTTAAAACTCGAGTCGGTCCGTAAAAATCGATTTTGTCTATTTTAGTTAGAAACCGATGTTTTAACTAACGTGTTTAATTAATTAATTGAGTTTCTTTAAATGTAATGTTATCAGAAATTGTTAATAGTTTCTTGTTAAACATATGAAGTACGAAATATTGAAATATCGATATCTTCCGATGTTTGACTAAATCGAGTCTTATGTCAAATTGACAACTTCACACCTCCGTTGCCTATGCTTGGCCTATTGCTCATCATGCTACGAAGTTAAAAGGACGTGTTAAAGTTTTATCTCGTGCTATAATTTGCGTTAAGATGGGTTTCTAAGCTCTAAAAAACTTTTGCACACCTGCGTGTGCCTTCACATCGTTATAAAAATGCTGTAAGTTACACTGTTTTATTTATTTCACAACAATTCTGCTCTGGAATTAAATCCATTGCATTCCATCGTTTATAACTTTCACCTCACGGGTGTAATCATCGGCATCAACCTGTGTAGATGTTATTCTAGGAAAACCGTATAGTATATATTGACAAGTGACAAACGATAAAAACGCGCAAACATAAAGTAGCGCGTAATTTTTTTTCCTCTTCCTTTATTATTATTGTATGGAAATAAGCAATTGCCTTTTATGTTGTAAAAATTTTGTTATTCTAAGTTGTTGAATATTTTTTTTTTAATAAAAATTTGTGTACAGAATTAGATCTTAAAATGGACTGAAGCGTATAATAGTGTTAACACGTACATACTTTAAGTTGAATAATCCACATAAGAAAGTTTATAATTTGTTATGCTTTGAATCCACTATTAAAACAAGACATGTTAAAACACTAAATGAATTTAAAAATTCAGTACAGTTAAATGCTTTTTTTCTTGTTTCCTTCTAATTTAAAATGTATTTTAATGCAATGAACTTAATGTCTTATTAATTTCTTTCATTCAAAAAACTTTATTGTGTGATAATGTATATTGAAGATCCCAAATTGAATATGGTTATGTGAGTAAATGGGTTTTACTGCAGTTATTTTGAAATTTACAAGGTTTGGCAAAATGTTGTTTGTTTATTGTCAAAATAAGTAATGTTTGTATATGACTAAGATATCAATTTCTTTGGCGATAATAAGAGACTCTTGGTTAACAATGGATTTTTTAATTTTCAATTAATAACATAGTAATTTTTCTAGTAAAGAAATAAACGATTTGTTCCTTGAAAAACTATTATATGATAATGCTATTGTAACAACATCTATGTCACCACATAGTTACATAACTTGTTGCAACATGTGTTAATTCTACTTTCTAAATCTAAATGTAACTTTGTATTGAACAATCAGTTGACCAATTTGTAATAAAAATTAGCAAATAGAGCTGACATAGACAAAGATTAATTTTGTAGTACATGAAAAACTTTTGTTGACGGTGAACTGTTTAAAGTATTTAATAATAATATTAGGTATTGTTCTCAGTATTGTTGTTTTATTTAAATACTGTGTTAATATTGAATATTTTATTTAATTTGGATTCCAAATTCAATTTTTTTTTGCATAAAACTTAAGGTTACTATTTAAAACCTTCTTAGTAACTAAGCAGGAGTTGTTAGAATGTATTGCATTGAAAATCTACAAAAGTTTGGTTTTGTTATTTAAGTCCGCACCTTAATCAGTAGATTACAATTAGTAGGTGTAAATTATTAAACGTAGGAAATAATTTATGTCCACAAAATGTAAAGATTTAGATTAGTCATAGCACGTGTTGCTGTATCTAATTACAACAATTCATAAATTTTGCTAGTCTAACAACAATTTGTCGACATTATTGTTTGCAACAGGAAACTGTGTCTAGTCAAGTTACAGCTTGTGTTTGTGAATGATGCATTTAGTATGAAAATTAATATGCATTGCACTCCACAAAAACTTTACATTAAATGTTAAATACATATTTTGTAGTAAAAAAAATGGATGAGACATCTATTTTTTTATTTAGTGTTTTTATAAGTTATTATAAATATTCATATTATTTGTATTTTGCTTAATAAATTGATTACTAAATTAAATTAGTCTGAAAAATTTGTTTACAGTAGCCATTCAATTATTTTTAATATAAGGATGACGTTAGTGATAACCTTAACCTCTTATAACATTACAAACAAGGAAGTAATAAGATGCGTAAAATGGTACAAATAAAATGGCGACCATTGTTTTAGATTATACTTACAAGATACTTTCCATCATAATAGTTAAAGGAAATGTTTGTCATTTAAACAGATAAATGTGAATTCTTAAAATTCAAGGCCCAATAAACATGTTTAAAAATTATTACAGTATCGGTTTTTCCAGCTTAAGACATTCCATTAGTAATTGAACTACAGTTACTAACGGGTACTTTGCTGTCTGTAATTAAATAATTCATTCTTTGTAATTTCTATTTAATATGTCTTGTTATTATCCTACTATAAGTCACAGTAAATCACACGGTAAACAAATACGAGAAGAATGTATGAATAAATGACGCTGAAATGAGGTTCTTTGAACCATTATCAGCTTCCGGATGCAAAACAGTCTTACGCCCCCAAAAGTTGTATGTACTGGCCGGAACACATACTGCTTGTTAGTATTAACAAATACAAGTCTTTATATGAAAACAAATAAAGATCTATCTTGCAGTAAAAGACGAATAGAGTAATCTTCCAAACATGTAATGTTTTTTCTCATTCATAGACGAGATATGATGGACCTCAGTTGTGGGGTAATTCGACTATCGACGTAATTTATCATCCCATTTAATAATGGGTATTCAAAAATTGTTTTTTTGGGGTAATCATTCTAAAAGTATATTTTTCTATTTTCAGTGCCAAAATGGCGCCCCCAAGGGACAGCTCTGTCCTTCGACAACTACCACCGTCTCCATCGGACTCCTACCACCTACATCCGCTTGTATTTATCAATTTGGTAAGTTTTATATTTTTTTTATATAAAAGTAACAATGTTATTTATTGCGTCAGACTACGCGTATGATTTTGTTTATTTAGTAAAAAAATCATTGTAATTCATTTTTCTGAACAAGATATAAAATGTTTTAATTACCACAATAAAATTCTGTTTTCACATTTTTTCCACGATTCTTAATTTTAGGATTCTTGTGTTTTAAAACAAGAGTAACACGACGACTAAAACCTCTTTTGATATTTACACTCGTATGTCGTAAACAATGCCCAATATAAGTAGACACTGTTGACATATTAGGTTTTTTTTGTTTTCATAAAATAGTTCTATTGTTTACTCATAATAATGTTCACTTATTTAATCGGAAAAAATATAATGTGGCATGATTCGTAACGGCTCCTCGGATTTAAAAAAGGAACGAATCATGTTGTGATAGCTCGCTAGCTAGATGTCGCAGTGTATTCATTGTGACCATTTAAATTGTACGTTACGTATACATAGAGTATAGAGGAATCGAGAATAATGAACTTTGGACTATTAATTTACTTCCACATATTATGTTCGCGGTGTTTGGCTTTTAATTAGTATCTGTACTATAAAAAGTAACACTGAATTTTTAAGGCCATTTTTGCCACTACGAATTTGTATTTTCTCAATTTGAACTAAAGAAGCTTAACTATACCGTTGAGATAAATATATTATTGACTACTGATTATTTGATATGACATATATTAACAATTAAGAAAGGTGACAATAAACTATTAGTCAAGGGTAGGAATTTCCGATCACATGGTTGTGGGTTCGATTTCCGCAAATCGAAAATTATACAAATATCGAACTATACTAATATATTGTTACTAAGCATTGCTTTAAAATGTAATTTTGATTTATGGAATGTATAAATGTTAATGTATCACTTGGTGCGTTTCAGAGTACCAGCAAGATCAACGCTGAAGATGAGTACAAGCGCATGGGATTGGTCGCTGGCTTCGGCCGACGGCCTGCTCACTAATGAAGAATGTTCTATGCTGCTCGATGTCGATCTATTTAACACTGATGACGGTACCAGTCTTATCTATTAAAAAAAAACGCTAATTTTAAATTGTATTACAAAAAAAGCGAGCATTGCGAGATGGCGGAGCTTGATTGGCGGGCGTAGCCATCAGCTGCCCCCGCCCCCCGCCGCCGGCCCCTACTACATACTAACCTGCCGCAATACCTATAGATTACTCAAAAACTCTTTGTTAAATTTTTATATATAAAATTAGTACTGATAAGTATTCCCTTTGGTATAAAAAAAGAATTTTTATAAGCCCCGAACTTGAACAGTCAAAAATGGATTGAAATCGATCATTTGTTGGGTTTCACCGTCGGATGTTATATCGTAACTAAACATTTTTTTAGAAGTAATGATATCTTAGCGTAACAGGTGGTATTTAAGTATAGAACAATACTATTTGTTCCAGTTATTTATATTTATTTTTATATCTAGCGCGTACTATCTTTCGACTACGTCACTCCTTTAACAACAGGTCTAATAGTTTATAATTACGTATAAAAAAGAAGGTATGAATTCAGTAGGATCTCTGTAGAACCAACAGTCCAAATAGTCATTCAAAAATTCAAAAGAAAAAGGTATGGCGAGCATATTTTAATCTGAAAGTGGAACAAATACGATATTGTATTACAAAATCCAAAATTATATATGTGAGGAACAGTTATTTGAGATTTATACTCACTAAACCTAGGTGGCCCTCCTCAAATGCGACATAAGTCTCGGGATCTCTTAAGGAGAGCACCGGCATCCTCTGCTCTGAATCTTTACACGACCCCGAGAAATTGGTATTTCGTGCCTTCCCAAAAATCGACAGGGATCACACCGTGTCTTCCCTGTTAGCTATAGAAAGAGATAGATAGATTAAGTGAAATGTGCCATGATTAATAAATTAGTGACATTTGAAATAACTTAATACTGTTTTGCCGAATCTTCGATCATATCTATTTGATTTATTTAATTTCAACCAAATATAATTTTACTTAAATTATGTTAGAATACTTAGTGCCATTAAACATATAATATTTTTATAGGCATCGCACAGTTCGCTAATACGGTTACAGTTAGTTATACCCTGTTACACGCAGAATACACTTTATTTGTTTCGTGTTTAATCAACAAAAAACTTATGCCGAAATGTTACATTTTGAACTATCGTGTTTATCAAAACGGGTATGTTTTAATATATACGTGAAGTTATACAAAATGGGGTACCTGTCTTTCTCTGTGTGAGTGTAGGTGTGTCTTTAGGTGTACACTTACAGATTACATATAAATATCTTTCACCATGTGTATTACGTGTAGAATAAGTGACACGTGTGTAACACACGTGTCATGAATTTATTGTCATAGTAGAAAAATTAAATAATGGAATACATTTAATTGAAAAGACAAAACATATTTTTATAAAAAGTAAATTTTCTAAATTCATGATCAAGATATATAATCAATGTCCGCAAATGACAATATGTTGAATATTTTATTAAAGAACTGTTGATGTCCGTTTGTCGACAATCTAGTGCCATGCCTATTTTTTTATAAACATGTATTCATATATGAATGCTTATAACTAAAACAGCTCTGAAACAATAATTAAAAACTATTTGTTTCTGAGGAGTAATTCAGTAGTTAATACTAACACATGCACCGAGCTCCGTAGTTATTTTAACGAATTAGTCTTTTTCTGTTTTGTTACGTATTAATCGTAAGGTTACCACGACGGGAATTCGTAACAAGAAATTCTGGTACTATTGGATTGTAATAAAATTTTGATCACCCTACTTGAATAGGAGGGCACCTAATTTTCTCATTTTTAATATAAAGGTAACTGTTTATGTGGATGTAACAGGATAATTGCATTTTTAATTTAATCAGAAGAAATAATATTAGATTATATCTAGCACACTCATGTTGTTTACTTTAGCTAGCAATTGAGTTGCTAGTTCTGACCAGTTCTAATGTTTTAAGCGAATGACATATGGACGGAGGTCACAATTTAACATTTGCTATAGAGTAAATAGGGCAATAATTAATATTTCGCCTTCGTCTACGCGGTACGACATCGTTCGTAGTCAAGTATGAATTATCACTATGCTTTAATTATTTGATACACGATCAGGTCTCGTGGTTATCATCATTATCATTACATAAAGCTGTGATAGCCTATTGACTCGTCGAAATACAAATATGGCGGTCGCGGGTTCGAACCCTAGCGAAGGCTAGTTGGTTTGTTTCAAGTTGAATAATTTGAACAGTTTTTGTATTCTATCTTAAGGGCTTAGTGTTATGACAACGTGCGATGATCGCGTGCAAATAACTATGATCTCACCGTACCCGACGGTGTTTCCGAACAAATGTAATGTTAGTGTACTTCTTGTTTTAAGATTTATTAATCTAACTATGAGTAACATATGTCGCCGGCCACATATCATGCTGATGCGGCGTTTCTTATATCTTTCAACAGCGATATTTTTATTGTGATAGCGGATTAGGCGACTTTCGATAAAAACAACGATGCCGTCATCGCAATGTATATTTTTTTGCTATCAGTTCGAGTATTGTATCTAACCACTTGTGAAATGGGGTGGGTATATACGAATAATACAGAGGGCACCAAGTAAAACAAAATCGCTTCTATTGGATAATTATATATATATTTTTTAATTACACATAAACTTTAGGTCCATTCTTTCCGATGCATCCCATTTCTCGTCACGTGACATCTCCTCTTGCGACATTGGTGACACCAGTGCTTATAGTGGAGTAACCTGCAACTCAAAAGAGCGGGGGCAAGCTAGCTCAGGAGCACTGCTCCTAGACACCACCACGTCATTGTTCATCGCTTAACAATTTTATTTAATAGGATGACTATTAGAAGACGCTTATTTAGACTTCGAACGTCATAGGAAACAATAAAAATTTTTTATAGGTCAAATTTCATTATTGTTCAATTCGACGTCCATTATGACAGTTACAAGGAGTGAACGCTATATATTAAAAATTAATTAAACGTTAAACGACCTTGGAGAAATTAAATTTGAGTAGAATTGTCGCAAATACGAACGATAAGAGTGGAGACACATCTATCATGACCCCAATAGCCATCCAGTAATCTCGATAGCCCGATAGCCCCCCACAAATTCACCTCATGTTCGCGATAAGACGAAAGGTCAGTAATTGACACGGTCTTAATAAGCTCCCTTCGTTCGTATATTTCCATTTCTTCAATGCTACATAAACAATATCGATTTAATCAACATGCTGCAAACCTTTAGTACATTTTTCTATGTTTCATGTAATCGATTAAATTAAAAATATCGTCTCAATAAAACGAGCTGGATGTTATATTCGAAGTAATTTCATATCAGGATTCGAACGCGTAGCTTAATTGCCAGCTACTCTCGACTACACTGTAGGGTTAACCGTCTAATATTATCTTAGATTTAGTTATTAATCAAAAGCTTACCTAACCTAATCAAAAGAAAAAAACGATGTGATGTTGCGAAAACAAGATAACTGTTATCAAAGTTGAATTATGTATATTCGGTTGACGCTCTCCGGTTGCTATGGTGGTAACATGGGTGTGTCGTGATAACCGATTTCCCGAGGCGTGATTGGTCGAACTATTTCCAGCAAATGACGTCATTGGTGCTTTAAAAACAAATTTTGTTTTGACTTAAAGGAGCCCTCTTGGTCATGTTTTGAAAGAAGATATCGCAGGCCGTTCTGTTTTCCACTGCTTATCAAGTAGACAGTGAAAATATTGTTTTATACAATTATTAAAAACATGTTGGTTAATAAAAAGCGATTTTATAAAGAGCTCTAACTAAAATTTTAATTTCATTGTTAACGTCGTAATTTAAACTTATCAAACATAGTATTTTTCAATTTTGTATCTTCTGAGAAAAATTATACTTAATACAATTTATTTACATGAATTTTAGTTTATTTAACATTTACATATATTGCTGAAAAATACACGACTGATATTGTGATTAAATATTCGCACAGTATAGATTGTTTCCTCGTATTATGCGTATGTCCTGTGCCCAGCGGTGGGCAAACTAAGACTGATGACGATGAATAATTTCAATATATTTTTATAGAGAAAGTTCTCTATAAAAATATATTGAAATTTCCCAAGTGGAAAGAAAAATACTAATATAAGGAGACAATTTTCTATTAATTAGAGTCTATATATCAGCTCGTTTAATAATTGCAATACTGTTTTTTTTTCATTTCTTTATTTCAAATGTCTTCAATACTGAAAGCACATTTATCATTACATATTTTATGTTCTCGGTACACCGGTAGAAGTTTTTTTATTAATTATTATTTCAACTTAACCTTTTAAAATTTCAACCTCAATATCAGGTGACCAGTGATTTGTTGCACTTATCTTGAATAAAAATTTTCTTACATTCAGCGGTGTATAAATTCGGTTTACTTAATCAACAAGCGACGACCTCTGATATTATTATTTAATCTGTATGACCCAACGAAAAGTCGGGCGTTCCGAGATATCGTGTCCGTTGGCACCGAGTGGTGTGATGTGGTGTTACGCATGCTTGACGAGCCTGCCGGCAGTAAATATCTTGTTATTGTTGCCGCCTGCCTCTCCCCGCATGTCTCTGAATTAGCACAAAAACAACTTATTTAAAATACGCTTTTTTATCTTTACTTGACTAGAATGGTAAGAACTTTATTATTCTACGTATTTACTATATTAATGGTACCTTTAATATAAATTTAATTCAGTAGCATACTTTAAATATTGTAATCTTGAAAAAGGTACAAAAATTTTCGCTGTCACTGGTACCACTAACAAGTCATGTGCCAAATATTTTCCAAGTTATAAACGCTAAGGCGGGAAATGATAAAAAATAAAGTTGTATGCATATTTATTATATTACGGAGTAAAATTTCGTAATCTATTTAACATAAAGAGCATTTGTGCTCTAAATACGAAGATAAACATTTTGATGTACGCATTTGCGTAGGAACGTATGAAAAACATAGTAATTACATTAAAATTATGCGCTCCGTGTTTTCGTAGTTCGCTTATTGTTGTGACATTATCAGTCCAGATTTAAAGCATCGCGACGTCTGGGCGTTTCTTTGACGTAACAGAGAGGCGGCGATAGCGTTAGTATATATATCGAAGTTCCATTCGTCAGCCGTATTTTGTACAACACTTATCTAAGCTTCTTACCTTGAAACTCCTTAGATATATTCAGACAAATTGTCCATATCAATTTAGTAGTTCGTACGTAACCGTACCAAGCGTTATTCATATTTTGCGTCTCTATTTTTTTTCAAGATGTGTTGCTATAGAAATAACGGAATGTGTAACCTTTGTAGAGAGTTCCAATACAACCTTTTACAAAGTAAGATATTGTTTATTTTATTTTATTTATATTATTTAGCGTCAAGTTTATTAATATTATTTATTAAAATTATCTTGATAATTTAATATTAAAAATACAATCTTGCTTAATTTACTAGTTTTATAAATTGTCTTTTTTTTTTTGGTTAATTGCAAAAAATATATAAGTAGGACGATACCAATGTAGTAATATTTTTTAACTATTTTTCAACTTTGAGATTTCAATAAAATAAATTAGAAATTTCTTTTAACATTTTAGTATATTTAGTAAAACCATAAAAATAATTGTTGCAGATTTACTCAAAACATTCCCGAGCGCTGCTTTGAAGGTCGAATTAGACAAGTTCCAGTACCCAGAGGATGGCGCCAACAACCTGTACCCGCCCTCCCCGGCTGACACCAAGCCCTCGCGCGCCGACCTCGCGCAAGATCTTCTGCAGCAGCTCGACAACAACTACAAACAAGGTAACATTATCTATACTTATGAATTAAAATATTTAACTTCATTGTATGTCATAATATTTGTGGCATGGGGGTATATTAAACTATAGTTTAACATATATAGAATATTAGCACTTCCCATGCCACTACGATTTCGTATGAACGTTCAGTCGCTGACCGCATTTTTAGCGGTGAACTTGACTAAAAATGCTCTTGGCCGTGGCACTGAATGTGTTTAATCACAAATTAGTGAACTGGTTTAAGAAATTATTTTACCGTCTTTTAAAAAAGACTTAAATGTTGTGTACAGTTTAGTAGCTACTTACGCACTTATTAATATGCTTCTATACAAACTATGAATGCGTCTAGGGCTATGCCTATATTTAAGTAAACTCCTCAGTCAGCTTTTTTGTCACACTATTGTACATTTTTTTTTAAATTCAGTTATTGTCCGCTCTACTTTTATAATTCTATAAAATCTATCTTGAATGTGTTCTATTATTGATCCTTAAGTGTTCACCATTAAGACACATTTGCGAGATGGTAAATAATGGGCACTCACGATGATATACATAAAGTGTGAGTTATCATTGTCCTGCAGATAATTGCGTACTTACATTTACAAAACTCCAGAAACTTTGTTCGCGGTCGGTTTTAAAAATATGTATGCACTTAACATACTTATTGTCACGAATTCGTATTATTAAAAGGAAAAGCCCGCACAAGTTTAAGCTTTGTAAATACATATATAAGCTGTCGACTACAATAAATTTTAATTATTCTTCAGTTGAACACTTTATCTCGCCTGAAAAGGACACGTCAGTGTCTCGTACGTGTACTTTTAAGTAAATAAAAATGACTTTGTATTACCAACGCCTCCTTTACAATATCAAGGATTAAAAAATAAATAAACGATAAATAAATTCGATTAATACACGATCACAAATATACTATATTTAGAGTCCTTGACACTAAATGAATTGTTACTATTTATTTATTTTTTTTGTCTTTGTCATGAATTTAAATTTTGATAATATACAATAAAAGATAAAATTCCTATCCCGGATTTCACTTTCGAAGCTTTCGCTAATCGCCGCTGTCGTCCCTGGCGGAAGCGTCAATGCAATTTTATTTTATAATTAAATTTATCACAGGCGTTCATGCTACAAGAAATGAACCAATAGTAACATATCATTTGGAAAACTATCCTCTTGTGAAAACTTGTATGTTGATCGGACTGGCGGAAAGACGAGGCCGGCGCGCCCGCAAGCAGGCGCAGCAGGATAAAAGTCCTTTGGACTTGAATATTCATTTATAGCTCCGGTTGACTATATCTAGGAGGAGAGCAAATTCTTGACTAAAACTGATCCTATCGGTGCTAGGTTGGGCTCGAGTACAATCAATTACAGTGGGACCAACATTAAATATATATTTTAGGTCTGTATGTAATACAAACGTCGTTAACATCCAGTTCGGTACTAAGTGATATCTATGTGTAAACGACCTGCGCCGTGGTGTCTGTGCAGTGAAGTAACACATTGTTATAATTGTTTTATTCATTTACAACTGTCTTTCCATTATCCGTTTGATTACAGTTTCATTTTTTGAAACTCAAGTTTAGTCCTGTTTTTTTTTTATCATGTCATTCACAGCCACGCCTCTCGATCAGTCTGCGGGCTATCTTATAATATATCTTTTCTATATCGCATTTATATTTTGTTTTGATAATTTCGCTGATGTCATTGACGAGTATACTTGGAACACGTCACAGATGTACAGATCCTTTTGCATTTCAGTTTATCATATCAACCTTTTTATTGTTCAAAGGTAACATGAACACTGAATCATGTGTTATACAACGTTAAAGGACAGAATTGAATACAATCTTTATCATATTTATGGCACGTGCAAAATTATCTGCGGCAAAATATGTTTGCGAGATTATTTCTGTAAGGCGCAAATTATTACTTCTTGTACAGTGAAGACAAATATGATTAGTTAATAATTATCTTTTTTTCAAAATTATTATCAATCTTAATTATTTGATAAAACATTTATATAAAAAAAGACTTTAATAGGTTTTGTTACATTAAATTTTATAGTTTTATTTGATTATTAAAATAGAAGCTGTAATTTGAATTTTTAATATTACATTAAATAAAATTCACCTTAAATTATAGCTGGTACATAAAGATCTTATTACAATAAAGTAATGTACGATATTTATGTAAGTTTATCAATTTTAAGTAAGCTGAATGAACAACGTATATTAGTTTGTTGGTCCGTTTACCTCATCTGGGTGAAAACCCACCACGGTACTTTGTTTGTATTTATCATTAGTTACTTATCTATTTTTTTTTTTACAATATCGATGAAGGTCTTCCTAATTTGTCAATAATTAAAGCTACAGTTATTTAAACATAATTAATGAGAAGGCTACAAAGACGAACGATTGTTTTCCTGTTTTATTAGATTACATTTTGATAATCCTTGTTCATTACGACATAACCTGTTAACCTCGGTCATGGAAGCTCCGCGTGCTCATGTTTTAGGCTATATTTTTTTTATAATATGTTCTTTGGATCGGTGTGTAATATATGCAGCAGTGATACAGTGTGCAATGCAATGGGTCGCGGCGGGGGGCGGGGAAAGGCGCCAGAGGTCCAAGGCGCTGGCGGGCGCGCGCGCACTCAGTAGTCGTGCGACCCGCGCCGCGTTTGCAGGTGTTTATCCAGTTGAAACTTACCCGTGACAATAAATTCGTTTCGAGAACCGCATTACGGGCGTTCGCGCTCGGCACGCAACCTATGTCTGCCGCCGTCGACAACTTTGGACGCCGTTAGAATGAAGTACCACTATCGCTGCATTTGGAATAAGGAGATAGTGTTCAATTCACAGAAACTCGTCAAAAGACGTTAGATCGCCTGTCGATCCCAGCTGGACTTTTTACGACGACCATCGCTCTCTACGAGGACTTGAGTTTATGTACACGATAGCACTGCCTATATAATCGTATTAAAATTAATCTAAGAACTCTTTCGTAAGCACTAAGGACTGTATAGGACGATAACATTGTATTGTATCTTGGACATCGTGATGGCACTTCCAGATTTGTATGCTGGTAGGTTTGAATGATTGTTTTCATTTGTAAATGTTATCGACTTGTCAAGTAATTGAAAGTTGCCGGTCCGAGCAATGCAATTTCAAGGTCCTCATGCTCTAGTTACCGTGCTTGTGTATTGTTTGTGCAGCGGCGGTTGGTATGCCTTGACAAGTATCGACAGCCTTGAAGAAAGATTCGAACACAAGTTAATGCGTCTGTTTGCTGCCTCTGGCACTCAATGATTTAGCGTAACTCGAACAAAAATTATAACTCATTTGTAATAAAAATAATGCTAAATCTGTTAAAAATATTCGCAATGTTATTGATACGTTCTATGTCACACATGTGCGTTGTGTGATTGTAAACACGTTTTATCATGTTTTAAGAACGTGTTACTGTTCTCCGTGTCGCTGATATATTAGCATATTTTCTATGAAATTTTCCACATAGCTTTATTTAGTATTGCATTAATTTTAACATTATTATTGTGTTGCAACGATCACGTGGCGCTCTATGTTCTGGTCCAAGAGATAACAACAATGCGGAGAGACTGCAGTACTTTGCCGCTGTCGGCGCGCGCGCAGCGTTCTTACCAACAAACAAACGTTTGTTTTGCAGGCAATGGAATCTTTCGATACTTGTACCACGACCTACTGATAAACCAGTCTCCGAGCACAAGGCGACCTCGCTTCAATACTCGCCCAATAATTAAAGCGACGTATATTGACCACTTGTTTTTAATATACATTATTGATACAGATTATGGAATTAGTTGATTGTTTACTTTGTTCTCAATGCTGTTACTAAACAGATACGTTTATCGATCGAATCAATATATTGTTGACACGTATCCCCTTGTCATTGTGCGTAGATTATGTTCCAATGACTTTAATCGTTAAGATGCGAGATGCAGCCTCACTGTGTACCAACTGGTATACTTTAAATCACAATACGTTTATGTGACATTTTAAATTATATTTCTTCGTTTGTCTAAAACTGTAATTAAACGTCAGTTAGTTATGTAGGTCATGGGTTCGAAGTTTACGTTTAAATGGAATATATATATATATATATATAAAAAGAGTTGATATATATAAAAGGGTTGACAATCTGTGATAAGTTTGTTTTTTAACAAAAAAAAAACAAAGAAATCGCTAATGTAAAACGATTAGAGGTCGTATGGATAACATGGCATAAAGTTATTTAAATCAGTCAATATTCATTTACATATTAATAGGAAAATTATGAATGTTATGTTGGAAAATATTGTTACGATCACAGAAATAGTTATCAAATGGTACAGCCGGAGGGCATACAGCAGTGTCCGAGATTGTGAAGGTTTATCAAGGGTCAGCTCAGACGCATTGCGCCGCTCGCAACATGTTTGTCTTTAATTAACTTATCTAAAATATTACTTATTGATATACGTTATTATTTCAATACGTTTATATAGATTTTTGTTTACTAATGCTCCGATATAAATAACGTTGTTTCCTTCCATCCATGTCTTTACCTTACAAAATTTAAATGATCAAGAGAACAAAGGTAGTTTTAGTTTGCATATAAATTCGCAATTTTTTTAATTTCTCGTATCGATATCCATTGTTATCAACCTCATTATTTTTGCCGACGTTTTAACAGTATCTGTTTATTAAATACGTAACAAGTATCAGTTTAATTATAGACGACAAAAAAAAAATCACACGTAAAGTTCATTGACATTATTTTTGACCAAACATGATTTTATTACGAGTTGTGAATAGCTTAGCTTAGCTTCTAAATAATGTTTACAAATTTCCTACTAGTTTTACAACTGAGCAAGGTTGATTTTTTTTTTAAATTCAACCGTATATAAGTCCAATTTGGCCGATAGGCATAACAAACGGCCGGTAGCCGTACGTCGGTCAATTACTTCCAATTGATTTTTGTGTGGTGCCGTCGCCTGTGATTGCCTCGTTTAATAGTTTGGTATCTCACGGACTCCGCTCTCATTCTCGCTAGAATTGCATTGTGACGCCACTGCGTCGTGACACAAATAATTTAAATAATTACCTATAATTAATTGTATACTTGAGTTTTTTTTTAAACGATACTATAGAAAATTATACTGCGACTTCGATTTGCGACGATCTCATAATTATTTCATTGCCCTAAATATCACTAAGCGACGCCTGTTTCAATGATTGAAATTCTATGATTATTGTTTTGTAATGGGTTTGAATATTGATTTCTTAATGACGGTTACTCTTAAATAAAATTGCAACAATTAAGTAAAGTTATGACACGTTTCTCGTGCACTTAAAGTATAACATTGTCAGTAAATAGGAGTACGTACAAAGTTTGTGAAAGTTGTTCTCCAGCGCGGTGTATACCAGATTCTTTAATATATTATCGATTTTAAAGTTTTGCAACCACTACAGTTACAAAGAGTTAAAACTTTGTAATACTGAACTTCGAGTTTTCGGTAATTTGATATTTTTTTAATTAATTACAAATAGTATGTATTAAAACCGATTTACCGTATTGTCGATCTAGCGGTCATGTGTTCGAATCCCGCCATTCGACTATTGTCATGGGCAATATCCTAACACAAGATTTTTCAAGCTTACCTGGAATGGTTAGAAGAAATATTAGTAAATTAACAAAAAATCTACTAATATTTGGTGTTAGGCTGTTGAAACTCATTTAATAATTAGTTCACAATTTGCCGTCAGTTTACAAACGCTATGTAACATATATATGTATGTAAACTTAAAGATCCCAGTCAGAAACATAATTAAGTACAACAGACCCGTATGGCGCTCGATAACTTATTGTATATGTAAAAAATGTTATAGTTAAAAATATAAATATTGATTTAACAATGTAAGTAGTAAGTAACGAGGGCGTTAAGTTATTTTGATAACCATTTTTAGTATTTTCCAACCTGTTGCATGTCAAATACACGGTTTTAGTTTAATCTTAAATATTTTTTTTATAGTTTTGATGAGAAAATAACTCCTTGAATATTTGAAAACATTAAAAGAATATAATGCATTACTCAGTGAATAATTTCAATGTTCAATTTTTTTTGAATCCACGATTTGACCAGGAAAATGAACACAGGCGTCCTTAGTCGGAGTCTGGTGTTAAAACCTGCACCTAAATTAATTGTCTCTGGCTTATAGTATTTATATATAATATAGAAGAAGCGTAAGATATTTATAGATTTTATTGCGAATGAGGATGTCAATTAAATGTCAGACCATGTTCTGCAAATAGAATATAATTCAATACTCGTTTATATAATAAAAAATCTTTATAATCTTATTTTGTAATTTAGTTTATCAGTAGTTGTCAGTGGAATGAAGGTTAAAACATTTTTATAATAACAAGATATCCAATAAACAAAGGGTGATTTTTGTAATTTAAAAATATAACCAGCACCTGCATATCACTCTGTTTCCGCGTGTGAATTAAACTAGGATTCACTTTAGTCTAAAATTTAGTCATTGTAAAAAAAACAGTGATTATGGACGTTTTGGTGAGCTTGGAGAATAAAGATAAGATAGGGATCGCAAACGGTGCCGAGCGGCCACGGCGAGGTCGAAGATCAAGCGGCTGTCGTCACATTGCGCGCAATTTACCATGAAATTATAACAATTATTTTGACTACGCCGATCATATCAACGCAAGAGTTTATTCACTTTCAGTTATCTATTTATTTTCTGTAGATTTTCATTACTACAAAAGATTGACAGCAGAAATACGTTGATGATAGTAGTCAATGGAATATAGTAGTAATAAGAATTGAAAGTGCATCTTCAACTTTATTATGAGAATTAGCAGAAGCGAGATATGAAATATTAAATTTCTATAAAAACTCAAATTCATGTTATCAGAGAATTGCTATTTCGCGTGAAAATTTTACATTTTCCATGACCACGATATGCAGATTCAACTGTAATCATTCACCGTGGAATAATCGAGGCACGACGTCTAATGCAAATTGTGGCCGGCGACTGATTTTATGCCTAGAATGTATATGAATGCTAAAAGTGATTCACGGCTATCAAGGGTTGCGAGAAATTGGTTCATTTTAAAGTAATGCTAAGACTGAGGAGTCTTACTAAACAAAAATTTTTATTGTATGTAATTAGTGAAGTTGCTACAATTTGTTTCTCGTTTACACGTTAGTTAGATTAGATTTCGACTTGACTAATTGATAGTTATTTTTCTTCACAGAAAACATATTCCCGCCATGGCTAGAAGAGAAGGTAGAGCTCCCCATCTTCGAAAATATCAACCAAGTGCCGGAACGTGTGGAGGTTCCGATCCCGGCGGCGCTGGTGTCCCCCGTGCCCGCGTATGATCGACCGCACGTGGTCCCTCAGCCAACCGAGGAACTGTTGCGCGAATTCGAATCTGTGTACGGCGCTGTGGAGCTGACTCACCTCACGCCACCGCAGAGCCCGCCCGGGCCTGCCACACAGTTGCTGCTGAGCTACGCACAACAAGCTCAGTACGCGCCACTTGCTTCCGCACAGCCTTTGCAGGCCTCGCAGGAGCAGTGGCCGGTCGCCCACGCATCGGCTGCGGTGCCCGACGAGTATGACTGCGACCTCCAGGCCGTGGAGGATCTCGTTCGCCACCGCGCCGCTCAGTTGGCATCGCCGCAACCGTCGGGAGGTAGCGCCTGCACTTCCCCGCACTCTTCGCCGCCCTCCTCGCCGCGCTCCTCCTCCACCGACGAGGATTGGTCCGCGCCCTCTCGCCCCAAACCCTATTCGAGGAACGTAGACGACCGTCGTTCCCGCAAGAAGGAGCAGAACAAGAACGCCGCGACCCGCTACCGGCAGAAGAAGAAGGCCGAGATCGAAGTCCTGCTCAACGAGGAGCAGAACCTGCGCAAGCGTCACACCGACCTAGGCGACAAGTGCTCAGATCTTCAGCGCGAGATTCGCTACATCAAGGGGCTCATGCGCGACCTTCTCAAGGCTAAAGGTTTAATAAAATAAGAAATATCACTCCCTCAATTGTAAGTGAAAGCATTGCCGTACCGCGCGAATGTCGCGCCGGTCTTTTGAATTCAGCTCAACCCGAGGTTTAGGAGCTCTTTAAATTTTGATGTTTAATTTCTGTTAAGCTAGCTCTAGTTCATATCTTGAATAGGATTAACAGTTTCACATCGAGCAGCGGACGCGCACGTCATCAGTTCAGTCGAGGGACAGGACATCTCCATGTAACACCTACAGCAGATCACACAGGTGGCATTCATTCTTCATGTTACATTATTATTTCATTTAGAGGATAGGTCGTATTCGTTGCGATGAAAATGGGAAAACAAATCAGAATAATCAGAAATAGAATTTTTCTTACTTTTTATGAAATTGTAAAAATTAATAATGTATATTTTTTAATAAAATTTAAACAACCAATGTAATTGGAAACTTCTCTTTTCATGCAATATATGGAATGCGACGGCGGAATTAATGTTGTTTTATTTCATGTTATTTTTTAAATGTAAAGTGTTAAGTCAATGGAAACAAACAAGAGTCCGGCACTACTGTTGCTGGTTAACATAACTTAAATAGCAACTTGCTTTTATAATAAAACAGCGATAACTTATAAAATGACTCGATCGTTCAAGGATTTAAATTGTACACATAAATAATAGTTACTTGCATAATTACTATTAAGGATTTCTCGCAAGTCCAATTCACAATACACTGCCACTTAATACCTTTAGTGGTGCCGACACTGCGAAATCTAGCAAGTGAATATCATAGTGGCATTGAAAGTGTTAACTCGTGAAAGTAGCCGCGGAACAATGACTGATAACGGCATATTACCTTCGTTTGTGGATTAACTTGTATTTTAATTCGCTTCCTTATACGAAACAATCCCGCGTGCGTTCACTTTTTTCTTGTTTCATTTTAGTGATTTTATAAACAGGATTCGAAAACTATTTTAACTTTCAAGATATACTTTGAAGTACCAATGTAACAGTCGCTTGAACTTTTCTCACGTATTGAGTCGACGACGCGAGTACAAAAGGCACTAGGATATAGTTTTAATATGTCTGTAAGAAAATAAATTTGTCATTGATCAAAGCACGTTGACGACTAATTACTTTTTACTATTATACCGGTTTTTGTGCTCCTCATTCGTCAATATTAAGTAAAACAACGCGAACGTTCGCGATTGTATAATAATAAAACAATATCAGTTTTACCCGGGTAACTTGAGACATCAAATTTGAAAATATGTTCCAGTAGTAAACATATTGACAATGAAATTTATGTCAAATGTCAAGATGCATCAGTTAGTCAAAAAATACTTAAATCTGTTATTTTGAACAAACAAAATTAATCAATTACTAGATGAAACAGTTCTTACAATGGTTATTAACAAAGCGTCTTTGGCAACCTCATGAATCTACAAGAATTAATTTTATAAAGTAACGTTGATAAGAAAATCGTTAGGTTTTTACCATGTACAATTTAATACTACTCAAAGTATACGGTTTAAAATATTAAGGAAGTATATAAGGCGTAGAAGATAATGATTTAACAAGCTATAAAATTGACGCGTCATTGAGAGACATCTGACCTCAATCTAATGACATTATAAAAATATTTAAGAGCATTAGTCAACGTACACATTCAAACAAAGGAATGAAGCAAAACAGTAACTTGGACATCCTTTTTATATATGCTCATAGGAAGTCTCCTACTAGTCAGTAGACCTGCACCAATTAATATTACAACTTCATTCAACTGTTTAAATATCTATCACTGATGTGAGCGACGGGCCGCGAACGCGCGATAGTACCGTTCCCACTCACCCTGAAGATGAGCCCCCGATGGGCTCGAAACT
>JAODUI010000004.1:3708772-3727916 GCA_027563995.1 Papilio gigon | reverse complement strand
TATGCAATTCGAAAATTGAAAAACACATTGGTACATGGCGGGGATCGAACCTGGACAATGTCGAGTACGGTCCGGTCAAGCGCTTAACAATTGCGCCACCGACGTTCTTGTCAATAATACTCTCGAGTTATCTATTAAATTATTTTCGTCATGGTATATATTATAATTTAGCAAGGCAGCGAAACCTGTATAATAATACAAGTCATTCTTAATTTATTTATATTCCAGTAATGTGTAAATCATATTTTCTTACATTATTCTAACTATCCAAGATATTTCCAATATAAGTTACAATTTATGTAAATTTCGAAGTTTGATGATTCCATTAATAACACGTTAGTAGTTTAGGCGTGATGAAAAAACGTAATCGAAAAGCATTCATGACCCTGACCGATATTATGGGAACAATAGGAATCTATAGCGCCATGCCTCACTCCCGCGGCGCGCCGGCCCTCAGCGACCGGATACTATACACCATTACCGCACTACAACATGCCAATTAACGTTAGCATTCAACTATTTTGGTGCTTCGCGAACGTTTATGTTTAGGAAATTTTTGACTTCGGTAGCAAGCAACAAGATACTGTTTTTTTTTTATCAATTTTAAGGCAGATAGTGTGAACCGTAACCCAGTTTGGGTTTTCTATATATTTTTTTTGACATTGGTAAATTTCTGTTTATTACTAATACTTTTGTACTCCAATTAAGTTTGATAAAGTTAATGTTAAGATATATTTAACGTCAATAGTCGAATGGTTCGAATGTAGGACATCTAGGTCGATAGTCAGTACCCTTAACCATTAGGCTATTATTATATATGTTGTTTAACTATATATGTTAATAAATAATAAACTAATGCTAGTAATTATTGCGTACATCGTGACGTGTGCACTTGACAATTACTCGCAGCACCGGAAGATGGACTGGCAGCAGCGACGTTGCTTAATATGAATACATCGCTCAACGCTCTCTACTATACTAATTAATTATATGTATTTATATTAATAAGAAACGTGATGAATTGCACGAAATATGCAAACTGTACAAACATGGTATTACACATCTCTACACTGTCTAATACATATTTATACGTATTCTTTTGTTTTCTATGTGATTTAATGAATCGATAACTCACAAGCGACCTTTAAATGAAAACAATTATGAATAAATATTTGGTATATAAAAGGCAAGGCTGTGGAAGGCATTGGGAAAGGCCTATGTCCAACAGTGGGCAGACAAAGGCTGCTGCTGATGATGATGATGATGATTTGGTATAGAGTTATTTTTGGGATCAAAGACACCGACAGCTAATTTAATGATAAGAAAAAAATAACTCTGTTACTATTACGTACGTGAAGAACGTGCGTAAAAAATTTTTTTAGGAGAATAAAACTGTAAACCGAGTTGGAACGAAAATGGTTTGCGTTTGAAGTATTAGATGCGAGGAACGGTATAACCATTTTTAATTATTCAAAGAGATGTTGGTCTAAACACGGGGCCTTGAGTGGCTGCTAAGCGGTGAACCATTTACCGAGCGTTGTGATGCAAAAGTCATTTCATATTTAAATACGAATTATTTCCTTGTTATGTTTATTGAGTCGGGGAGATGGTTATTCTATATTACTGTTTGATTAATTTATATTTGAAATATCTCCTGTAACTACCGAACATTTACAAAATTCGATGCGTGGTGTTTGTACTGATTGTAATTTTTATTTCTGTAAATGTAACCTTTTACTTAGGATTATTATCTACTTAATGGAACATAACAATAGTAAAACTTCAACATATAAAAATGCATATTAAATTACATATTAACTCATAAAGAGTGTAGTTTGAGAATTCAAAGTCAATATACAAATATTTATAATTAGTACACAATTAAAGAAATAATCATAAGATAGGAAATGCGTCGATTATTGTACGGGTACATACAAATACTCCACCGGTCGATAATATATTATTCAATGTAACAATAGTTTGTTCGCCATGAAAACTGTACAGATGACGCGCGGAGCTGACACGATATACGAGAGTAATGAAGCGTACTCTCGATAAGGCCCGCCCGGGCCTCACGATGTCGGATGCGGTATATGAAGTCGCGTCGCCATATTTATGTTATGAGAACATACGATGCCTCGTAAAAATTTACTCATCGCCTTTCATAAAAGATGTGATAAAGAATTTTTCTAGTAAATTATTTCCTATACTTATATTACATTTGGGCTATTTAATGTGTCCCTTATAATATCCTTTTGAAATAAGCGTTTACTCCGTAGCAGGTGCTTCGTTATTGATATAGACAAAAAAAAATGTCTATGAATTTACCATATTTATACATGAATTTGATTACTTTTTTACAGTTTTTAAAGAAGATCATGGGCATGTTTAAAAAAATTATACATTCATAAGTATGTCTACAACGTAGCAATTTCGTAGCATGTTGGCGTAGCATTGTTTCACATTACTTATTCTATTTATGCCAGTACCAATGTATTATGACGTCATGGTTTATAAAACATTTAAATGCCAATGAGTTCAAATAGATGATGACGTATTCACAACACGTATTGTCTTTTCTGCGAATGGCAATGTAATAACATCCAAGGACAGAAATAGACGAGATTTATGACGGTTGTATTTGTTCTTTATTGGATTGTACGGCATCTTTCAAAGTAACTTATTCACCAAAATATTACATTTAATAGGTTAAGTCTGGAAAGGATAATATATGAAAATGTTAATGCTTAACTAATAATTTGTTTGATATTTTTTTTGTTGACTTGTATTAGTTAAGGACATTTTTAGGTATACTCCTGTAAAAGGTTAACTACGAGCTCGTAGTAGAAAGGCTATTAGCAACAAATAGCGCTCTAACCTCACTAATAAAGTGCCAGTATATCCTCATGTTACGAACCGGAAAACGTGCGTTTACAAAGGCGGGTTATCATTAGTTCCAATTACGTCCGCTCAATTAATTAGTACAATGAAATTAGAGATTGGTTGAATTTCTGATTTATCATTGTTATGTACATCTTGAATTAGTTGATTGGGAGAGTGAATATTGTTTGAGACAGTACTCCAAGGCAGCGGTGCAATCGCCTTGTTTAGCAAATTAAAACTAATTTAGTGGCATTACGTTCTTATAGATGCGTACAATAGAACAATCTTTTAACAGGTTTAGCTCTGCCTATTGCTTTATCAGGTCACTTCGGTCCGTAAAAATCTACTTTAAGCTCATTTTAACATACGTACGAGTATATCGAATTAGCTTACAATTGACACATGCAAATCGTTATGGTCATCATCAGCCTTTGTCTACCCACTGCTGGGCGTAGCCTTCCACTGTCTTCTTTACAAATGATGGATGTTATCTTTTGACGAACATTTTAAACTGATATATTTATATTTAAAATATTACTGAAATATATTTGAAACAATTAACGAAGTAATTCTATACACGGTTCTTGGATTTCAACTTAATTTAAATAATTAATTCGAAGAAGTTACAGGAATATATTTTGTAAAATGTTCTTGGAATATTTATCGCCTATTTATTGTTTGAATTGTTCAATATTTTGATTGATACTTAAGCCCGTTACACACGCCCAATTATAATTGTACAGTCGGAATGTTACGTTAATGTCCTGGAGGTGTGTAGCAATCTTTATATAAGCAATATTTATATTCTCTTGTTCGACAAAAAGTATACGGTTATTTGGTAAGATATTTTAATACGACGAGACAGGGATGTTTTATTAAAAGAAAGATAGACTTAATAATTAATTTTAGCATTTAAATCAGATGTAGATATAAATAAATGTCACGTAATAAGTGAAATGTTACTTGGACCTTTAGTAATTACAGTTCAAACTCAAAACAATTTATTAACGTAGTATTTTGAACTTTAATAATCACAGTACAAGGTTGAGTTATGCAAATAAACTTCAAATTTAGTGTCTTCTGACCCTTGGAAACAGGATTAGCTTTGATTAAGTAATGTTAGGAACATACGTGTAATTAACTCTGCAACTTCATGTAACTAAACCAATTAAACCTCGTTACTTTTACAAATGAACACGATTGCTAGCAGATATTTAACACAACTGAATTTTTAACAACAATAACATACTGTTTAAAAAACACATAAATAAATATTTTGTTATTTTTAATAAAAAGTACATACAAGAAATTATGATTTATATATACCTTAAAGAATCCGCCACCAAAGCACGGTCCTTTACGTTTATGTCATTATATATATATTTTATGTGCTTGTAGGTTTTATAAATTTATATTTATGTATACAATACCAAGTGTTAGTTTTATTTTATCAGAAGATAAAACAAGTCTTCAATTATTCGTTGTAAAGTTATACGTATTTTGCAGCCTCGTCGGGTTATTTGCGTGACTCTTGACTTTTAACGGTTCGTTAGATGTTCATTTAATTATGTGTGCGTGTCAACGAATTAACCCTCTCGTTTGTGTAACAAATTTTACTAGTAAACAGGAAATCCTATGATTTTAAGTGAACTAATAAGACTGATATAATAATTTAACAAATAATTAATTCTTATTTTAGTATAACTACGATCGGTGTTAAAGAGAAAAGATATCTTTAGATCATTTTTAGTAATATAAAAAAGCCCAGTACAAACTTCATCCTTCCTCTGCTATATTGGAGACATTTTTTTAATGTTCGTCTTACAGTCGATATTCGAATTATTCTCCTAAGAGAAAAATGATTCAGTTCCTAGGTACCTAAGTACTAAATCATTTATAATCCGCATACGTGGCTTGGCGAGGCACAAAATGAATATTTTTAATTAACAAGAATGGCTTCATAATCTCTTTCTACGCTCTAAGCGAAATGAATATTTCCAGCTAGGCTGTTTCTCGTTCTTTTAATATTTCTCATTACGAATACAGGGAAGCTAAAAGTTAATAGTTATTTATATAGAATATACATGTTTTAAAGTTGTTTCAAATATTCGTAATGTCCATACAAAATATATTATTTGAATATGCATATTTTAGCAGATTTACTTATTATGAGTTTTTTATTGAGATTCATCTACTACCTTTTTATTTATTAATTGAAATTAAAATTTCTATACGATAAAATTAAATAATTCTAAGTGAGAAATAAAATTGTAAATAAGACTTAATTTTTAAAAGTTAACACCGTGTAAAATCTCTAGCCAATTAAAACTTTTGTAAGTTTTATTCAAAGTTATTTTTCTGTTCAAAAGATGATTCGAAGTAACGTAATTTTTATTTAATAATACCTCATTAAATTAGATATTATAAAAGTATTTTAATAATATGTATTCACTATTTCCTTCGTCGCTTCATATTGTTTACCATATATTTTGTTTTTTTTTGAATACATGAAGTTGTCGCGTATAAAAAAGTTTTTGATTGTCCATCGACTTTTCTTAAAGTTTTACTTCAATTACTTTTAAATTTATAATACGTCCGGTACCTACACCAATATACATTTGAGATAAGCCGTTTTTAAAATTAGCATAGTTTAATTTTTTTTTAATAGATTTTCGTTCGTTATGATTTTTTGTAACCATTCCTGGTAAGCTTCAAAACGCTTGTGTTAGGATATGGTTCACGACAATAGTCGAATGTCGTTCGAACCCACTATCATTAGATCGGTAGTCAGTACTTAACTAAGGGATATTTGTGCTTCAACGTGTTACGTATGTTTTTATAAGTTCTTAATATATATTAGATGTTTACTATGATAATGGGTGAAAAGTTGTTGCTAAGCAACTGTCATATATGTCAATCAATGAAGTAAATAGTACATCGCACGAAATGAAGAATACTAACGAGGCGAGGTAATCTGGAGCAGGTGGCAAACAGGAGCGGGTCTGGGGACAAACTTTCAATGGAAGATAAAGTCCACCTGCTAAACTTGTTTTATTAAAATCGTAGCGCACATTAACATTGTACGTGCATTCTCTCTCTGATTCGGTTCAAATAAAACTTCGTCATTCGTTCGCTTGCAAAAATTGATGTTCATTATTTATTCAAGTATAACAATAACCTCCTCTTGTGTTTGTTTGATCGATCATTGCATATAAAGTATTGTAGTAAAACCATTTACATTGAGAACATGTTCTACTTTTTTCTATTTATATAAAAAGTCGTTGTTATGAAATACATTTTATAAAAAGCAAACTCTTATGGTTTTAAATAAGTGTTTGTCATGGAAATTAATATATATAACCAGTGTGTTTATAATATTTGATTTTTATATTCACTGGATCTCTACTTAAACGGAGCATTAAACGCAGTCGTAACGGACCCGTGGATTCTTTTACTGCGCAGTTCTCAGTGAGTTATCTGCTCACTAATGCGAGCGTTTGCTTCGTTTTTGCGGTTTGGAGAGCATTAGCTTTAACTACAATATGAGACTTGCAAACAATAGATAAACGTTAATCGATGTCATTTATTCTTTATGAAAATATTTTTGTGAATAAACATATATTGAGGAACAATAATACCAAAGATTAACTCTTAATGTAAATACCACCAACACCACATGTTTACAGTATAAGCATTACTAAACGCTGAAATTCGTAGTCACGATTAGTATTCGTAGCACGGACGTAGCACTCCCGTAACACCTGACCGTGCGCTACGAATTGCGGCCGCTTGTATACTGTTTGTGGTGAAATGAAACGCTTACAGTACGAAATAATAAGTAGTCTGATATATACCAGTTGTAACCTATGAAATATATTAATCGCCACAACTGTTATTTAAATATAATAATATCATTAGCTTCTTTTCTCTTATATACCTTAAAATTTGTAATGTAAAAATGCAAAATATTTGTATTTAAAACTCTAAAGTTGACATAAAATTTGTGTATTAAAAACGTGTTCTGGTAACACTATTGTGACTAAAATTTTATTATTTTCATACACGGTATATACGTAGTTTTGTAAAGCATTGTTTCGTGTTTAATCGTTTAATTATTCTAGCTATTGTTTTAACTACAAAAGTTAAAAACATCGTGACAACGTCCAGGTAATAACGCCAAACACTGCAACAAAATTCGTAATATTCTTTAGTGATAGCGAAACTGCACGACAAAGTTAGAATATTCACATTTACTATGAATAGTTTATAAATTTTCAACATTTAAATATTTTATTTTTAATTGTTACATAGGTTATAACGTTTTATAATACTTTTAGGAATAATACAAAACAAATTATTTTGAACTCTATCCCGTTTATTGAACCATTAATGACAGATAATTTCATTCACAACATATTCTACGTAATATTTCTTAGAGCTTGTTACATTGTCATTTCCAACACTACTGAAAAAGAACACATTTCATTTGTTTCGAATCCATTTGAATTTACTCAACGATACAGTTGGTCGTTAATAAAAATTCATTGTTATGTACCCGTATATGAACGCTGCAATAAATTTGTCCTCTATGGGTGTTCATTTCTGTAACAGCTGTACTAACGTATTGTTTGATAAAATGTGTCGATACGTTTTCTTGAAATTGTATATACACATTTTATGTACCTGTATAGTGCCACAAGTATTTGGGTATTTCAAAAACATTGGTAATTTTGAAGATCGTCGGTGGCGCAGTTGGTAAGCGCTTGACCAGACCGTACTCGACAATGTCCAGGTTCGATCCCCGCCGTGTACCAATGTGTTTTTCAATTTTCGAATTGCATATGTACATTATCCGACATTCATATGGTGAATGAAAACATTGTGATGCAACCTGCTCATATCGGCGAAGAAATTCAAAGACATGTGTGAAGTCAACCAACACGCACTGGACCAGCGTGGTTGCCTATGACCTAGTCACTCCTGATAATAGGGTAGGCTCTGAGCCCCTCGGCGGGGACGTGTACTGAGCTGATGATGATGGTAATTTTGATGTTCTTTCATTCAAAAGATAATTGGATTCTACATATCTAGAAGACATCTAGATATCATTATCATGGCGATCTTTGAGAGAAGCCTACACCCAATAGGGGACGACATGTGTCTGATTTGATGACGAGTCATCACACATATTTCTGACTTTTTTTATATCAATTCGGAAATCTTAATGACACATTAATTTATGCTAAGTTAAACCCTACTTACAGGAAGAATACAAAGGTACTGGTCGTGTATCTTTCAGTGACACAAAATGTTCAACATAAGTTTAATTTTTCAATTGTAATATTCATCATCTGCAAGGCTGTAAATTACTATGAGTCTTTATCAAACAATATCCATACATGTATTGTTAAGCAAAAGTTCAGAACTCCGCCGCTCTGTTTACACGTCGTCCTTCAACCATCTTTATATTTCATTAAAAGTTTTATAAAGTAGAAGTCTAATAACTGTAAAATGTTACCTTAACTTGTAATATAAGTTTTTTCAAACTACTACAAACCACAAAATTGTATTGTCTAATTTACACATGCTTTGTTTTATCACTTTAATTTACTGTACGCAAAATTGTTTTCAATTTGTTAGAGGGTCGAAATTATCAGAATTATATTGAAATTGAAGACGAAAAGAAAACCGTTAAATTACGTATTTCTTAATAATGGTAAAAGCAGATGAAGCTGAAATTATAGAGCTGAATTCGTGAAGATTAATTCAATAATGAAAGATGTTTAATGAAGTGGAAATTACAATCTAAACGCATTGAAATCCGTGGAAAAGCAATCGAAGGAATTAATTAATAAGTAATTGATTTTATTTAAATTATGAAGTTTTTTTTTAATAAAAAAGGTTTTATTACAATGTTAATTGAAATTGTTCTACGACTGAAAAATAGTTTACTAAGTACTTTTTTATTATTTTTGAATAAACCAAATTCGTTACACAATTTTTATTAACTAGGAAGAAAAAGAAACTATTGTGAACTGACTATTGCTCGAAGGACGTATTGCTTTGGGTTTTATGTAAAAAAGTATTGGTTTATACTAACTATTTATACATTCGTATCATATTTACTACTAACTAACTTACTTGTTATTTGAACAGATATAATTTTCGCATCAATTACATATTTGGAAAATTTTTAAAAGTAACGGTTTTGTACTAACGATTTAATATATATATTTTTTACATAATAACAACACTGTTAACATATGACATATAATATTTTGTGTATACCATACTTTTATTCAGTTCTGAGATCTTCAGTGTCAGAAATAAAACTCGTTACTCGATCTTATTACAAGATGGCACATTCCGACATCACAAGATCCGAGTAGAGATTCCGCGAAAACAATATTAAGCAATAAACTTGTCTAGTCTCTGGAAAATTGTTCACTCCTCGGTCTAAGGTTTATTATATTCGATGAAAAAAGAAATTTAGTTTGTCAGTCGACTGCAAGATGAAACTTAACAATTTCTATGTAGCTTTGTACTGCCACGTTGGTTTTACGACCTATTAAGTATTTAATTGGTTTAGTTATGACCATACTAGGTGTATTAAAATTTATGTCATTAGTTGATTTTAATAATTCTTTGGTTATTTATTACATTGTATTAATAATTATAACAGTTTAGCTTTTAGTATTTTGAAACATTTTTAGACAATTTGTTGGTCTAACATTATGAACATACCGTTATAAAAAAGTAAATATAAATTATAGTAATAGATAGATTAAAAATATCAGCTAAAGAAGTGTAGCAATCATCTGTCTTTCAATAAGGTTAATAGGTTCTAAAGTTGACAGGGGCTCGGTCTGCGCAAGGACCACAGATCCCTTAAGGGTCGGAAAGGTTGTATCTCGTGTTCCGTCCCAGTAATCACCTTTTATCTTTATATTATAACAAGGCAAGGGATCAAATTTATCTTAGAGTGCCAGATACTAATATTACAAAGAAATAAAATGTTAGATTAATAAAGTAGTAGATATGATATATTGTTTTTAAACTGAATAACAAAAATTAAAAAAAAATGGTTTTATCAATTACTCTTCTTAGATGCGATCATAACTTGTTGTTTTTATTTACCGTCCCGTTTAACGTAATGCGCGGTTCCAGGTTATAAGGTTAAATAGCGAAATAACCTTTATGTATTTATAAACATCGAAATCAGCTACATATAGTTTGTGGCATCAAAGCGTGAAAACGTATGTTGAATGAAGTTTATTTGCTTTTATGGCATGGTTGATTTGGTCAGCGGGGACGTTTCCAGCTAACTCGGCCGTGTTTGTGCCGAGGCCATTACGTAATTGATGTGTAACCGTAGTCAAGGGTCGGAGGGCACACACGACTATGTTAATCAACCCTTTCTTTTATTTTTATCAATGTAAAAAACATCGCTATGTTTTTTTTACGTTACATTTTTATAAATTGCAAATTTCAATGTATGCATAATTTTGTTAAAATTATTTACGACCTCTCTAAATGGCTCATATGAATATGCCTTAAGAATAAATTTTAAATATCAGCGTCACTCGGTTTTTAATTTTTTGTCAGCAGAGTTACAGTATTATGAATTAACTCGAAGGATGTAAACGACTGTATCCTTTCGGTTTTTACGTTAGATGGATCTCAAATTGCTTACTTTACTAAATAAGTTAATCATCATCATCATCATCATCATCATTATTATCAGCCTACTGCTGCCCAATGCTGAACGTAGTAATAAGGTAATACGGGATCACAATTAATGTTCCTGTCAAAACCAAAGTTTATTGATAAAAAGCACTTGGCAATAAAAGGCGTCCTAAATACACTAATAAAGTGGTGATAAACGAGTTGTCTCCTGTTACCAATAGGGAAGTGTTTATCGATCGAGTAATTACATTTTCTTCTGATCACATCACGATCAAACCAAATGATGTTTTCTGTGACGCGTTTAACTGAAGCGATGCCATATTACACTTAACTACTTTCATGTGTTTATAAAGCAATAGATTTTCTTACATTTACTTCATCTATGATTATATTTAAATTAAAAAATCTTGTAAACGTTCCAAATATTAAAGAATAAATTTATTAATAAACTGATATAAACCGCCACAGATATTGTAATTTTATAGTTTTCAATTGAGTGTGTTAGTACAGAACAGTATAGAAATGACGTCATGTTTTTTAAACACTGCCATGATATTTGTCATATACCTGTCGTTTATATTTCGTAGTACTAAAAGAACGTTTATGTAATATTCCTGGATGTAAATATCTTCATATCTAAATAAAAATGTTAAGTAAATAAAGAAATATTTTTTTCTGAATCTAATTCACCACCAAGTGCTACTTTTTGTAGTAACGTTTCAACAATATCAAAAATTATTATTCAGTTCCAAGTCGCTGTGAGTTATGAAGAAAAATGTGAGCGAGTAAGTCTTGCTAATTTATCATCTTTAGGAACACTAGCAACGGATTTCTTCTTGCGTTCTTTGATACTTTCATTATTGATGGCGCCACAAGCTTTCGTATTATACTGTATATCCATAATCCTCGTTCTTCTAATACTACAAGGTTTTTTCATTAAATTAATTTACTTTTAATTCTAGTAATACGGGTACGGGAGCTACAAAATCTCAACGGCTACGAGAATTCCGTTGCTACAATGTAGTCTCCGAGTGCAATAAATGTACTGAAGAAATTTTAAGCCACCAATTTTATATACGTCTTCGCATTTCCCGGTACCCGGTACCAGTTCAGGAATAAATCCGACAATAAAAAGGGCCACACAAAATCGAGCCCTCACCGCGCGCAGCTTGAACCTTGTTAAAATTTAACATCTCCATAAATTTGCTTTGCTCAAAGCTTAAATGTGTTGATTTACATTTTATTTACGCTTTTCCGCAAGTAGTCGTATGTTTTTATTTATCATCGTGGTAATTTTTATGAAGCCTCCTCAAAGTATGTAAATTATTTGAGTTTTAAAAATTTAATATAATGGCGTAAAGAATTCTTGCTTCTAATAAAGAAATTTTAACAATAACTTTTACTATATTGATTAGTAGTTAGTAGTTGCCCCTTTCTCGTATAAAAAATAGTGTTATTAAAATTAGTTTCGATTAAAATAAATCATATACAGTATTATATCGCTCATATGTGACATAGTAAAGACGAGAGATATAAAAAATTGACAAAGGTGTAACGTTCTAGGTGTAAAAATTGTCAGTTGAATTTCATTAATAGTTAACAACTAGAGTCATAATAGTTTTTGTAAGTTTAAGGCGAAGCGAGCTTGGCACTCGGCCATTTTCCTCGCCGAATAAGTTGTGAACGACACTCCAAAGAAAACAAATGATGGTTGTGTAAGACAGCGAGATTAAGCCAAACAAATAATTTTCAGAGCTTAACATGAATTTAATGAATATTTATGAAAGAATAGTGATCGTGAAAACTTACTTGTGAAGTCTTCAAATACATTTTTTTTTACATTCTTAGATTTTGATTAGTAGTTCAATAAATAATTTTACAATACAATAAGAGTCATGGCGATATAAGTTGCTCATAATTTTCTCAAGCAGAAAGTTTACTGTTGAGTTTATTGTATACTAGTGACTGTTAAAAAAATTGTACATATCTTGTTAATAATAATAATCATATATTTATTCATTTTTTTTATTGTATTATAATCAGCCAGACGGAGACAAAATATCTAAATATCCGTAATAATAATCATTTATTTCATGATACAATGGTTAATTGTAATGAGTTGTAAATAAGATCGTATACTATTATTAATTTAATGAATTTCAATCTTGCTTCAAAACTCCAAGAAGTCGCTCTTTGAAGAGTAAATACCCTTCACGAGTCAACTTAATCTTTTACACGAGTCGTATTTGGTCGCGAGCGGGAGACACGCCAGAATAATAACGTTAACGACGTATCACAAGATCTCGTACAACTTCCACTTCGACTTGTACGCTTTGAATTCGTGTAAAGTTTATGCATAAGGGTCGATTGTACATAATGTTACTTTTGAACTTCGCAACTTTAATACTTGCGTGAGACATTATTATAAAATACCAACGTTGGCCGATACCCAACAGTGGGCGACAGATGGCTGATATTATAATTATGACGATGAAATAATACACAACAATCCCGTCTACCGTTAGACATTTTGCAAATTATTTTATTTGTCGAGGTTTTCTTGTACTGTGTCCACAAGTGAAAGAAGTGTTTCATTAAAGAAAACACGCAAGTGAAAAATTTTACAAGAACTGTATTAGCTAACATGTCGTGACTCATGAGTTTACAAAATGATGGTTATATTTTTATGCCTTGTTATAATTTGCAATACGATTAGTGTTCGTTTGAACTCTAGAAGGTGTCTTAGAAGTTATAATGCAAATGTTTGAAGAGTGAAAAGAAGAGGTACTGCATATTAGCTATAAAACAAAAGAACATCTAGAGAGTTCATTGCTAATAGGTATATATGTTCGAAATTAATGTTAAAAATAATTTGTTAAAAATAAAATAGGAAATAAGGGCCACGTATTTTAACTAAGGTTATTACATCTCAATGGGTTTTGTGTAATCTCATTTTGATTCAACTTTCGTATTAAATATAGATTGAGAAAAGAAAAGTACGATCACTCAGCTGGTGTCACGTAGCACCGCCTACGACGGGAGCTACGTCGAGTGCTACGCGGAGTAAGATGTCGGGTGCTACGGATTGCAGCTTATCCTTATTTTATTTCTAGTCTAGTTTGTCTGTTATTACATTAGTTCATTTTTCTCAACCATAATAAGTATTATTTATTTTTACATATCTCGCATTTGATATCTGAAATGCAATGATTTAATGAGACGAGGAGCTCCTAATTATAATATTGTTTGATCTTTGAAATTTAACAAAGAGAGAAAAGTCAATGAAGACTGAGTCAGATTTAAAACGAAATGCCAGTGTTATAGTCTAATGTTTCACATTGTTCATTTTTTCCTAATAAGTTAGAATTACTGGCATACTATATACTGGAAATTTGATAATAGAATACTTTTGAGGTAGTTACTTTTATGTTTATTTATTTATATATTATTCCGTGTGTCTAGTAACAGAGCAAACTACATTTTTTATGTCCTCTAAATAAGAAATATTGATTTATTTGTTTTTTTTTACCTTCTTTTTGAGATCTAAAGTCCGTACTTCCTTTTCCTTACAAATTTGTATTTTTTGCAAAAGTGAGTACCATTGCTTTTTCTCTTTTTTTTACTAACACTTTTTTTTTCTCTCGGGTTTTAATTAGTTTATGTTTGAGCGAGCGAGTAAGAGCGCGTTGTTACATACGTTGTATTAGTTATCTTAATACCGTTGAAGAGACTTCGCCTTTGTATGTATGGATCGACAAAGCTTTACTAAAGCTTTCTTCAAGCTTCATGTCCTCTTTGTGTGCTAACATTTAACGTATTTTAATATAAAGAGAAATTAATAGTGAAATAACTAAGAAATTTCTTACAAAAATACCGTTCACTACTGGCAGGTTAACTAACAGCTTCTCGGATTATAAAAGATTTTTTTTTTTAAATCAGCACAATCCCTCGTCGTAACATGAAAGAAAAACAGTTTCCATGTCACAATCACAGAGTGGCGTCGGAAACAGCGGAGCGCTATCCCGCGAATTAATTAAGTGTTCCCGCTGTCCTCCCCCGCGCCCCACGGCCTCCGCTGCACAGGATAATGGAATTAATGTCGCGCTGCTCATGTCGCAACAATTCTTACACCTCTCCATCGTACTTTACCTATTCTAATATTGGATCTACGCTGTATTTAAGAGACGAGAAGTGTTTTTTTTTTCTTTTATATTAAAGGGGACAAACGAGCCTCGGATCGCCTAAAATAAACTTACACTTCTAGATGTATTCTTCTTCTATTTTCTTCAAAAGCTACAGACATGTATATATTTATTGTTGTTCAGTTGTTTTTTTTTTCAAATGTTAAGTATTTTGTGTCATATAGCTTGGTGTGGTAATGATCGAAACTTTTTTTTTTAAGTTACCTTGCTTACATGGTTTATTACTATCAGTAAGTAAATTAGAATCTGTTCTTGCGCTTATTATAGTGTCCATAGCCACTTTGTACTTCTACTTTTAATTATTACGTATACGTCTAAATTTGTTTGTGTAAATTTTGACTCATCGCATGTACTGGTTTTAGTATTATTGTATTATGGCATTAATTAATGACATTTCAATAATGAGCAATTAAATGTATAATATTTAAATGATCGATACGACCCAATTTTCAGGCTTTTAAGTTTTAGCTTTAATGATAGACCTAATGAAAGGCACTGACGGTACAATCGATCCACGAGCGCCGCCGACAGATTTTATCGCTGGCCGACATGGCGCGGTAATGTATTGCCTACAAAATTATAATTACCAACTATAGTTTACATATTTATAATTTTAAAATATTACTTGTTTTATTTACTTTGAATTAAACATGGTAAAGTTACTTAACTACGTTTCTAATTTAAAATAAATGTATTCTAATTGGCCTTTTCACGCCTGACATATTTTACAACTATATTTCTTTCCTTAATAGAGATTCATGTTTCATTACACTCGCAATTAACTATGTAAATGAGAAAAATTATATTATTTCTTCAAACAAAAAATTCAAATATTAAACTCATAAACGTCATAAGGTTCTATTACGTAACGTTTTCTTGATTATATCTTATTCCAAAAGAAAACTCGAGATTGAATTATATCTATATTTAGTATAATTATTTATAACATTTTCTTTATTATTCTACTCAGGCACTTTATCATTTCGTAATAAGGAAGTTTTTAAGTGAAAATAGAAAAACACTCTGGGGCACACTTTAACTTTTTACTTAAAAATGCATATTACGATTCTTTGGAAGTGAATAAACTTTTCCCTCGGGCTATATTTTAATACGACACGCTTTAGTAACGGACCTAAATCAACTGTGATGTTATCAGCGAGTGTAAACGAAGTCGCGGAATCACGCCGCCTGCTACCTACGATTAAATCACGCTAACTTACTTTCGTGGCTGAAACAACCGGCGACACTGATAACATCCTTTCTTATCGCTTTTTAATTACATTTCTTTAACCTCTATTCCGTTTTGAACTAAAGTTTTCTTTTTATTGATTAAAAATATATATACAAGAATAAATTTTAAAATGAGTAAACATAAAATTAACAACGCCATCTTGCATTACATTTTTGTAACATGTAATTGGACTTGTTACAATAATTTGTATGTTTTGTTAGGATTTTAAATATAAAAGATGTTACATTAGATATTAGCTTTAATTGTAAAAATTGAACAATTAATTACATTATCAAGACAAAAGTTACGTTTCCTTGTTGTAAAAAAAACTAAAAATTAAAGTTATAAAAATATATTAGTGATGTCACACAAATGTCTGCCAATGCAGAGCTTTTACGTTCGGTAACCTCTAATCTTATATACACACGTGTTATGAAAAGATCAGAGAAGAATTCTTTAAAACCTATTTCGATAATACGTAAAATAAAGAAGTCGTCTGATGGTTTCTAGAATTAATGAACAGCGCAGATGTTTTGTATTGCCATAAATACTATCGCAGACGCACTTATACCCGCCTACCTCAATCTAAAGTTACACGAGCTATAAGAAAAGGGGTAGGATTAAAGGATTAGGGTAACAGAATGTATACTTAGACTGTGACATATTGTTCTAATATATTTTTATTAACAGTTTGTTCTTATTTTTAGATTTGCTTCTTTCTTAGCTCTAAAGTTACCTGTTTCTTGGTGTTCGGTATTGAATACTATTTCAATCGATGTGAATCATCGTAATATCTTCGTTGCGTTGGTAAGCCTCCCGCAAGGTGGACCGTTGACTTGGTCAAGGTTGCGGGAGTGCACTGGATGCGGGCGGCACAGGACCGGTCATGGTGGCAATGGACGGTTGCGGTCTATGTTCAGCAGTGGACTACATTAGGCTGAAAATGATTTTGATGAATATTTTCGTTATTTTAAAATTCCATAGACAATTACGCTGATGAACTGGTTTTCATTCGCCTTCATATATATAACTTAGTTTTTCAATGTGTTCTTTATATTACTATTAGTGTGAAACATTGTAACAAAATCATTTTTTTTCGTATTTCGAACGGACGTTTGAATAATATCTTTGTCAGTCATTCTGTCAATAAAGTTGACCTAAAAATCTTGCCGTTTTAATCATGGCTGCCAAGTTCGAGTAAAAATACGAAACACTATTTATTGTTCGGCATGAAACTATAGTCTTGTACTTGAAAAGTGATTTAAAAAGATAGATTTAGCAAAAGATCACTTGAAGTATATATGTACCACTTATTATATGAAAACCATCATATCTAAATTTGAGTAACGTGATTCCTTCTCATATCTTTGCTTAACCTAATTACAAATGTCAACAAAATTACGCAAGACACGTTTTCTTGTTTGTATGGCCGTGTCGAAGCTTAATGAATTACTTGTAAACCAATTGCCTAATTGTTATTTATCCTTAAGAACGAACTTGTTTTAATAAGTTTATTTTAGGATTGGCATTTGTTTAAAAAAAGCACTCATTCAATTGTTTTATTGTGCCATGTGCTGTGTTATCAACTATTTTCTAATCTGATTATTTTCCAATCTAGTTAATTTATTATTCTTTCTTTAATAAGTTTTTAATCAGCTCCCTTCAATGTAATAAAAGATGACCCATTTTTTTACATTTTCATTTTCTTAGTTTGATACAACAAAGAGTTGGGCAGCTTTTGAGTATAATAATAGAATGTCAAGATGACAATGAAAACAAATAAGTGTCAAAATGGAAATTGTCATTGTTTTATGAAATAAAATTCGCTACTTCATTATAATTGCAACTTTTGTTTAATGGTATTTAACTTATAATCTGTTTCCTTTAAATTCCGATTAACTCAGCGAAAACTATCATAGTGCGATTCGCATTTGAATATATAAATTTAACTAATAACTAATTAAGTACTTGTAGGATTTTTATATTGTAAATGCTTCAAAAATGCTTTTATTGGAAAATATTGAAACCATTTTGTTTTAATAAAGAACGATATTATGTAAATCTTTTTTTTTTTGTGATGTGAAACGATTTTAAGTGATACAGTAAATGGAACAAAAGCTTTAGAGTGTAATTAAATTAGTTAATTTCAAGTTCGTCTGAGAAGTTGCTTCAAAAGCGATTCGCATTTGTGCTTTTTGCATGAGTGGCTTGTTTGTAAGTTCTAATACGAGTTTAGGTCATTTAGGAGTAATGTTTGTAATGTAATTGAAACTAATGTGGGTTCGCTAACTTTATAGACTTAATTAGCATACAAATAAATTTATAAAATCAAAAATGTTTAACATAGATTTTCTGACTTGAGTTGACATAAATGACATGATTTCGCAAAGATTAATTAGGTAATTATATAAAAGCTAATTTAAACGGTTTGTAATGTCAAAATAAAGTACATAAATAATATCCAACTGTCAACTTTAAGAATTAATTTATTCTTTAGAACATTTTTCTCAAAATTAGATTCAAGAATGATACCGCCCAATCTTCTAATGCTTCTATCTGTTAGGCGACAGATAAAATATGTTACCGATAAAACACAATATTAAATTTTAGTTTGAATATAACAGATCAGGTGGCACGTAACGAAGCCTAACCGAGCAGATCTGTCAGTATCGGCTGGTCAAGGTCCATTTAGCGCGCTTCAATAATTTCACTAGATTTAATATTTCCATAAATAACACTGCAACTTTGACCCTGACCTGATATTAAATGTTAAAGATCAACTAGATATTTGAAATTTAAAATATAAAATACATCTGTCCATGTTCTACAGGCTATATTTTGGGAACTGTGCGCAGGAATTACACAAGATTTTTTTTTTACCACTTTTTACCATCGGAGGTTCAGACACACGGCGAGTATCCATCCTTTTGTAGTTGATCTATTCGAATCTATTGAATCGATTCGATCGTTCCTTGTGCATACTGGAACAAGTTGCCAGTGTCAGTTTTTTTCGTCCAAGAATGACCTCGAAGCCTTTAAGAGTAGAGTGAATAAGTATTTACTAAGCTGGTGCGTATCATCTTTCGACTTCTTCACCACTTAATATTAAGTTGGATAGTGGTCAAGCACTAGTTTAATCCTC
>JAODUI010000004.1:3676042-3702545 GCA_027563995.1 Papilio gigon | reverse complement strand
TGCAACTCGGTGTCAGTACCGACTAGTTTCGAGCCCATCGGGGTAGTCGGTACTGACACTGCGTTGCACGTGAGTTAAGCCGTTTTATAATTAGTATCATTCTGTTTCTCGTATCGTGTCTCTGAGATAACGAGTACGTAGCGGCGCGGGGGGCGGATTAGCAATTTATTAGCTGCAAGCTGCAAATAATTAACGTGCGGTTTTCCTCCCAACTCGATAACGTTATTTCACATCAGTAAACAACCAAAAGTAAAATTAACAGAATTCAATCGTTCCTAGCTATAACGTTATAAACAACATTTAATTTATAGTTTCTCATTTGAAACCAATAAACTATCTCGAACCGGAGATTTTGCTTACATTTAAGGACGATCAGCTCGTCTATAGATCCCTCTTATAGAGAATATTGAAATATCCTTTGAATGCATCATATGGATCAATTATTGAGCGCGACCGTAAATATTCTGCGACGTATTAATCTCAATTTATAATTAAATGATAAATACATTCAGTTTGACTGAATTGTTTTCTTTGGAACGCTTTAAATAAATTAATATCAGCGACAATCCTATTAGCAAAGGAAGCTGGTGCCGGCATCGAACGCCAACTTTATTTCCTTGTTTTGTTGCGGCTTAGGAAGGACTTCAATTGGCTCATGAACAGCGCTGCAGGCGCCACCTGCCAATGAAATAAACAGACGATTCACGCGGCAAATAAGACTGGCTAACGAATTCAAAGATTTCCTTTCCTTAAAATAAACATCTAAAGTTTACGATAATCCTTATTAAGAATGCCTTCAATGATTTAAATCGTTTTAAATTTTGAAACATGTACAGTTGTGCTTAATAACATTTGTTTTCTCGGAATACTGGTATAAAATACTTCACGATACTATCATATTAAATACTTCAAACTAATTTCAATATGGATTTCCAAGGATGTTACCGAGGTGCAATTACAATTCCGTCGGAACTTCCGACTGATTTTACACTTTCAGTTCCGATAAACCAAATGTAAAAAAGTTGGTTCCGATTTCGATTCCCATGTAACACTTCCGTTACATCCCGGCTTAAAATATTCTATAAAAATCTTTTTGGTATTCATTTTTAGTTCTATTTAATTTGGATCCAACGTTAAAGTTTGAAATTTTGAATAAACATACAATTAATACAGACAGGTGTCCAAAAACCCATCTTTGCATTCAAAGTAATAAAGGTAGGTGGGATAAAGGCAAACATTTCCTTTAATAGATCAAAGACGTCCCTTCTGTGTGAAGATATACAACGTTGTAAAGACAAGAATTTATCATAAGCTTTGGAGCTGGCAGCGAATTACGACCTTTAGGAGGCTCCTTGAATTATTAATTGCAAAAGTCGCTGCATATTACGATACGAAATTTAAAAATTCCATCGTATAATTTGAATTCATATTCTTTTAATGAAGTGGAAGCAGAAGCTGGTATTGCCAGTGTCTATACAAAGATGGTGGTCGATATATATGAACATGTAAAAAGTATTATTACAAAAGGTATGTCAGTGATGAGTCTACGTCTTTATGTTATATTTTGCAGTTGAAAACAGTTACAATATGATGGTTGTAAATGTTTTCTGTTATCCTGATGTTTTTTGTTATCCAATAGAGGACCGATTTAGAGATCCGCTGGAATATTGCATGCAGTGGTATTGCAGAAAACATATGGATATAGTTGCCTTTTAGCATTGATTATAAAACGCAGATGCGCTAGGGATGTGTCGCTCTTGGATTCCTGACGAGTATAGTGATAAGACCTCTTGCTGATGGTCACGTTGTGTTATTATTATAATTATAGTTTAGTATAGTGAGTACAGTATAGTTTAAACTTTAGTCTATCGTGCCAGTACAAACGGTAGATTGCATATAAACCGCAGGCGGATTTGGTACAGACAGACATAGAGAAATATTTTAAACATTGGTTTTTTTCCATAAGCAACGCAAATACATCATGATAGAGAAATATGAAATTTGTCTTCTTATTACATTTGTAATTTTCACTTATATTAATTGTATGGATAAATCCATGTTTTACATAATATATTAGTAGTTTATATCAAAGAGATATAATATTTACGTTGTAATATTTGCGTAACCGAATCGGCTCCGCGGGCGAGCGGGCAAGGCATACGCATAATGTAAACTATTTGATATCGAAGTGTTTGCGATGGAAAATATAGGCGGCAACTATGTTTGCTCGCCAAGATTGCTTTTATTCCAGTGCTAGCTCCCCCGCGCACTCGCGTCGCACTCATTAAAGCATACATAATGTAGCTTTACAAATGTCAATAACATGTTGATTATTTGTCAATCTTACTTACTATTTTTTTTTTAATTTTCATGTCAGTTATAATACTGTTTTATCGACTGCTGTGTTTTTGAGTGTTGGTATGTTGGCATAATTATTTATACCCGAGATAAAAAAAAATAAAAACATTATTGATATTCAATGAAACTTTTTGCTTATTTTGCTCAACGGTTCAGTTAGTTAATGTTTGATACGGTTTATGAAAGCATTTGATTAATTTGCAGTACCATATCTATTTTAAGCAAATCATGACTAACGACAAAGAAATTAATTATGAACGATTTAGCAAACCGAGAAGTCCCAAGTTTCGTGGAATGTGAGCTATACGATTCTCAAATCTGCCGTAGAAGTTGTCGGCCATTTTGGATTAGAAATCTTGAAATTCCAAATTGTTACAAGCCAAAGTTTATTAAATGACATAGCTAAACATCATCTCGAGCTGACAGTAAGTCTTCTATATGTTTATCTTCAGAATTGTAATCAAACTATATTGAAACTAAAATAACAAAATGTGAAGAAATAAATGGGCACTGTGACGAACGAAAAGTGCAGACAGATATTAAAACCATGTCATTTTAATTGGCAAAATGCCAGGAGACAAAAGATATATGTTATTTTATTACAAAGATTGCTTTCTGAATATAATTAGATAATCTAGACTAGACAAAGTTGTTTAAATTTAATACACACATACTTTACAATGTCATAAAGTTTAACAACCAATAAGCCCGGAGCGTAAATTAAATTTTAATACGTATCCGAGATAATTTTGTGTGCACATATTGAAATTCAAATATTTAATAACCTCAAAATAATTACTTATTGTTTTTTTTTTATTCATCGGTATATTCCCGAATCGCAGATGGCCAGTATTATCCATTCAAATAAAAAAGTATTTAAGGGCAAAAAAACTTTAAATTTATTACAGTAGTCTGTTCAAATAAAAGTTAGGGTAAGTCACCCTGGTACCCACTTTAAGTGTCACTGTTTTCATAATTTATGGAAAAAAGGGATTGTTTGTCGAATAAAATCACCGCTTTCGACTCCTCCTTTATAAGGTCGAGTCACATAAAGATGAACGATGAGGCTTGCGATATAGTAACTTTATTTTAACGCCCACGGACAAAATATTACTGCGCGAGTAATGGGGACTTACGTTCAAGAATTATACTAGTGTTTGATCAAATAAATTACATTTAGAATTAACTTGATAGAAGACTCTGAAAACATTTTTAAGATTTACTATTTATTAATTTATTTATTTAAAACTTTGTACACAAGCAAACAACATACAATTTTAGTTAGACTAAAACAGAAGAAATAAAAACAATAGGTACTGGCGAGCATAACTCTTCAAGTGTTCTTTTATTGCTAAACCATTGAAATATAAATAATGTTTGGCGGGTGAAACTAAAATTATGTACAAATACTAAATTTTGAATTTATTTTTCAAACAGTAATGACTAAATAAATAAATGATCAAACCTCATCCCTAAAATAACAAACAATTATTTTAATTACAATGCGAAATGATTGATCACCCTAAACTTGTTTAAATGTCAAGTAATTAACTTAGACTAAATATTTTAGTCTAATAATAAAATTTATCAATTTTAACTTTTCTACTGAAATTATTGTTGTAAGACCCATCACCCGTGAATGTGCGCAGTATTCAAATAACTTAGTGACTACCCTAATTATTCCAGATAGTAATCTAGATCAGTACCGAATTACATTCAGATCCATTTTAGTGTTACCAACTAACAAACATCCATTTATCTAAACTTTATCTTTTATTCTACAAAGGTAATATTTGCAAAATGTTGTACGCCACATCACAATATCTTTTAGTAATTATAATAAAAATAAGTACTTATTTCAGTTACCCGATTGATCCGATTGGTCGGGTAAACATATCGATTTCGTCGGTAGTGGGAACTAGCAAATAATTAGCTCCAAGACTAGACAGAAATTTCCTTGGAAAGGTCAAGTATAAATATCAGCTTAATACTTCATTTTTAGAAAGGCGTCTTCAAATGTTAAGGTGGGATAATAAAAGCAAGGTGGTTTCATTTTATAATTTTTCTATGTTGACTATGATAGATCGCTTTGTCTTGCCCGCGCGACCTTCTGCAGACTACAACATTCCTAACTTTGATAATAAACCAAGGACATTTTTTTTCAACTTAATCGATTCATTAGGTAAAAATTCTCTTGCTATAAAAACACGCAAGTCATTACACTTCGAACTTTAACTATTATAAAAACATCTAACCATTATTGTCAATCTTTGTAATTCCATACTTTAGGAAACCATCTTTTTTTATCAAGTCATATGTAAACACCCAAGAGTGTAGTCAGCTTGTTGTAAATCATAGGAATTGTAATCTTCTTGTCTAATTACTTACATTGGCACATATTTAAATATACGTGCTAGCTTTTGCTTAGGAATTTTTATGTGCAGAATTAAAAAAAAATAGTAGTCTATGCGTTGATTCAAATAGTCTATGTCTGTGCCAAATTTCATAGACAACTGCATTGATTTTTCATATTAACCTGCTAACAATTATCCATCCATCCATACGATTAATTCAATAAATTTATATTTCTATAGCATAAATGCAGTGAAACCAAATGTCATTTGTCAGTTTACTGTTTATTTTCCAGATGGTATATGTGCGTTAATGTTTGTAAAAGCCTGAATTCTCCTGCTAGATCAATACGCCTTTGAATGTTACAGAGCAGGCTTTCACATGAATTGGAATTCAGGTAGACAAATATTTTGTCTATACCTGGTGTTCCTAGGAACTAATAGTATATAGAAATAGACCTGCTTGCTTAGAGCGTTTGAGACAGATAATAAATTTATAAATAGACGTGTTACATAAAAATGTCAATAATCACATCATCACAAAAACCATCACAATAATAATTTGTAATTAATTTAAATAACACAATATATAGGCAAAAAGTTGCTGTGGAAGGCTTGTTTCTATAAAAAGAATGATTAAAAACTGTCCCAAGGTTGCAATATAACAAAGTTAAAAAAGTGAACGCTATATATAATAGTATAGATTGAATATTTACAAGTTTATCTTTCGTCTCGCTTGTGTTACTATATTTCTTGTGACTAAGAGAAATTGCATATTTTGATAAACGCGTTAATGTTTAGCCTCACTTTACGACGGCAATTCATTTTCCCCATGAATTTAGGCTGCGTAAGTCGCCGTTTTTGCTACGTAATTTATTTTCTTAGGGTCCATTCGTTGATCTCGGGGAATTATTCTTTTCGCCACACTCTTAACATCACATAATCAAATAGATAAAAGAATATAAAACGTAATTTTAATTTGTGGTTATAATCACTTATAAATCAAGAACATTCTCTCCGTAATATACATTTTTTTCAAAGCCTAAAAATCTACGAAAAACCTAAATAAGCGAATTAAAGAGAAAAATCGTTATATAAACCAATTAAAATTATATTAAAACTATTTGAATGTAGTCATAGTTTCGTTATAAAATCGTTGGTTGTTTTAATAGAATAAACACTAAAAACTGTTCTATATAACTTCTAAATACTTCAATAAAAAGAGTTAAGTATTTATTGTATAATTGTATAACTAGGTGTTACTTTCCAATATTATAATCTGTCAATCAAAAGTGTTATTGAACAATAGTTAAGTATTGGAAATGACATTTCATTTCAACAGAGAATTTCGCGCGAGGTTTAAATCAAGGAACGGAAATTGAAGTCGCACGTTAATTATTCGCTATCTGGGGCGAGTAAATTGTTTATGGCATGGCTGCAAGCTCTATGCATACTAGCTCTACGTAAACAGACACATGTTTGTCACTTCGGCACTCAAAGACGTTAGAGTCACTGAGTGTAGATTCCGGACGACGAATCAATACTAAACGAATGCTTAAGTAACAATTAAATTACAATTCGTAGATTTATCCAAAATAAATAAGAGTGTTTTCGTTGTAGAGAAGAGATATTCAAGATACATTTTCCGTCATTTTCAATCAATCATTTTTTGGAGTTGATAGTGTAGCAATCTATTAATAAGGCAAGTACAAGAATTAGATTTAATTACTAAGAAGCTTCTAAAGTAAAATTGTAATATATATAAGCGAATGTTCGTAATTGTAGAGGCTTTATTTTGTCGACTCTCAACGTCTGTCTCAAAAGCCTGTATTGATTTTATGATGGATGCTACAGGTGGTGCTGGTGGGCCCCCTCGCCCTCCCCCATGCACTTACCTGTAACGAGTTTGGAGACTTTATTGATTGAGATTCTAACAGAACACTTGAGTCGCGGAATGTCACAAATTATGTATATAAGTATGTTAGTATATAAAATACAATATTTCTTTTTATCATCATCTCCATGTCCTTATCCCACTCACTAAGGGTCGATGCATCTCATTTGTCATTGCTTTCTTGATCACATCGCATTTTATATAATCCATCCATCTCTTCCTAGACTTACCCTAATCGGAACAAACTCTGGTGTATGTATCTTTTTATCTTTTGTAATATAGATTTATTCTTTTGCATTGGTTTATCTTTTTTCGTTTTTTAATTCCGTCCAGCTCTGCTTGTCAAATTTGTTCACTTGAAATTATAAGGAATGTATGTAATAAATAAATTTCAAATACAACGTAAAAGTTTTTCGAGGCATTGTGTTTTTAGGTAATGGAAAGTAATTAAAAACCTCCAAAAAAAGGACCGAAAAAGCGCAGATCTTTACCCTCCCCCTCGATCCTTTGTCTATTGTTTGACGAGACGCGAAATCGGAAGGGACTATCATTACCGGCTGAGTAGGGTTCTGCTGCAATACAACGTAAAATACATCTAAACGATTAAATCCTGATTTCTGTCATTTACTTTCTGCGACCTACTGACCTCATTTTAATATAAGAATGTTACTACGTATGACAATCTATATATTAATACGACAAGCGGAAACCTTATACCCCTTGTTAAGATTGCGCGAACAGATGAACGCGAAAAATGACACAGTTATAGATAATGTATACACTTCGTATAAAGCTATTTTAATGAAAAATAAAAAAAAAATGAATCGTGGTTGAATTTTGATTTCTGGCGACTTCTAGTAATTTTAAATGTATATCAGGAGTTCAAGGACAGGTAGTATTATAAAATTGAAAATTCATGTTTATTTTTTAATTTAATTAATCTGTATTATTTTCGATAAAATGGTCGTCAGTAAATTATTTCCAGTAAGCTTTTCTTCCGATCCAATAACCAAAGAAAGCTATTTCAATATGACGAGGCAAATATAGTCAGTAAATACCTACCCTTGTCACTCGCTTGTCTGTCATCCATAACACGGGTAAGAAATTAGCAGAAGCTGTTAAAATATAGTACTGAATGGTAAACTAGGTTACTTTTTAAAATATACACTCAATCATTTTATTTCAATTGAGCAGATTAAACCAGTATGGGTAAAGTGAAGGGGTTGTGACGTTTCGGGTGGAGGCCCTGATTTCCAAATAAACCAATGCGAGGAAGACGGTAAATGGCGAAGTCTCGTGTGCAAATTTTTGTGAATGCTCAAATCATGAATATAGTATAGTATCGATAGTAGATACGAAATTTCGAGTCCTACGGAAAGTATTTCTCTTAATGTTGACAACACATCTTAAAGATATTCTTGATTTTTTTTAAATTAAGTATCAAGCAAAGAAAAATTATCTATGCCCCTTTTATTTACATCACCAATCAAATTTAAGTTAAATAACTAGGACACTCATTTATAGGCGAAATATATTGCAAATGTTTACGCCAGATGCACTTACTAAAATTAATTTTACACATACATCTACATAAAATGACAATATTAAAACCTACATTTAGTTTCACTGCACAGCTGATATAAATCACATTACTGCGGCCACACGATGCTTTTACGAAATGAATATTATAGTAACAACGCTTGCATTTATATTGAATTTTAAACAATACTAAACATTTACTAGACGGAACTTTTAGTCAAATAATTTATTTAAGAACTAACACTTGTTTCACAAAAGGCAAAAGACAGGCATAGAATAGAAATTTTCTCCGATTTATCTAATGATTAAAACATCGGGCTATCAATTCTTGTCTTTTTAAGTTACCCACCATTTTCCTACTTAAAAAGAGAAAGACAAAGAAAACGAAAAATTAACTGCTGCAACGGAATAATACAAAATGGCCGGTACAGTTTTTACTAATAGACCAGAATTCGCTATGAAGGAATGTCGACATGATTCAGGCTTTATTATTAATTAGTAAAAATATTTCCAATTTTATGGAAGTAAATCTGGCAATCAAGAAAAAAAATATATTTGAGCCTACACAGTTTTCCACCGAGTCACGGTGGCGCTGTGTTCGCGCATGCGTGTTAGTGTTACAACATCGATGCTGAAATGAAACCATAGACAATTTTTGCGCTCTGGCAAATATTGCTTTTTGTTTGTAGGTTATGTTTTAGTCGTCAATTGTCAAAATTAATGTTAAATAGTTTTGTAAAAATCTATTATGAAGTGGTTGAACCTTTTCGTGAAATTCTTTTAGTTGCGTTATCGACCCGCGATTGTTAAGTAGAATGTGTAATTCTTACATCACAATGGTTGTATAGTCTCGAATATTGTTTGACATTGAGTGTAAAGATGTGATTAGGAGCAACGATCGCAACTTCTTTTCGCTTATCATTTAAACACTCTTATTAATCTTAAAATATTGTAAATCAGGAATTCCCTACCTTTGATTTTCACAAATTCATACTACCATCCAAGATGACAAGTAGTCAACAGTCTGTTTTGAAACTATACAATACGGTAGTTGACGATGTGATCGCTGGAGTGCGGGATTGCTTTTTGGATGATGGTGTCGATGAGCAAGTCTTACAAGAATTAAAGCAGTTATGGAAGACGAAACTAACCTCGAGCGGGGCTATGGACCCACCTCAAGTTGACAACTATATGCCTCCACCGCCTCCGGTTCTTCAGAATTTCCAAAAAGCTAATGGTAATAATATAATTCCTAAGAGAGCTGATACACATATGCCACAACAGAGTTCCAGTCAGCAGAATAGTGGAGTGGGCCACTCCGCTCCAGCACCTACTGTTCCTGGTGCACATCCACAGCATCAAGTATTGGATCCCAACCATAAAGTGGCGGTACAGCTAACGCTGCCGCCACAGGCTGGAGTGCCGGGATCTCAGGCACGCTCATTTACTATTCAGATCCCCGCCGCAGCTCTTCATGGGAACAAATTGCACCAAGTTTTGACTGGTAACATAATTAATGCTACTGTTAATCTACCACCACAATTAGCTGCCACATTGCTGCAGCAACACATCACCTCTGCATTGGCGGGGCAACAAAACGATTTTGATGGTGGTGGAGGAGGTCGTAGCAATGCTGCACCATTTTCATTAGATGGTGCTATGGATTCCTCCGATGATGAAGGTTCAAATGTAGGTGATGGTTCAGAAGATGGTGGTGCTGATGACGATGAGGATGAGGAATCTGCTGAAGAACGTGCGGAAGAGGAGGAGGAAGAGAGGGATGAAAGCGGTGGGGCAGAAGAGGAACCTCTGAACTCTGGGGACGATGTGTCCGATGAAGAGCCGGGTGACATGTTTGACACCGACAATGTCGTAGTGTGTCAGTACGACAAGATAACCCGCAGTCGGAACAGATGGAAGTTCTATCTTAAAGACGGTATTATGAATTTAGGTGGAAAGGATTTCGTTTTCCAAAAAGCCAATGGTGACGCAGAGTGGTGAAACTCTCATTTCAGTTTTCCATTAGTGTTTTGTATAACGATGGTGTAATTATCTCTTGGCTGTTATTGTTGTGAGGATGTGAAGCAAAAAGACTTGTGATTTTGTGTCACAAATTGAAAGATGACTGACTTTAACCTAGAAAATTATTATATCTGTACACAAGTATTTCACAAAAATGTATAGTAATTAGACTAAAGGTATATAATGATCTAGCTATGACATATTTCATTAGTCTTTTGTAAATTATATTTAATTAAAATCCTTGGAACAGACATAGGAAATGTATCAATTTTGACAATTACTATTTAGCAGTTATTTTTTTTGTGTTAACAAGTCATTAAATAAAATTCATTGCGAAAATATCTCTTACACCCGCTTTTTCAAATTGGTATGTTTCTCATATAAAATGGCTAGAAAAAAAAAATTTCCTTTTAATTTTGCAATTAAATATAAAAATCAGGTTTGTTAGTGGCAATAAAACATTAATTTACAGATTAGGTGATCTCACAAGAAAACAATAAAGTTATTTATAAGAAAAGGTTAAAGTCAGGTTAGTTTCCCTTATTCAACCACCAAACAAGGTGATGGATCAAATATTTGAGCTTCAGATGTTAGATAAATATCAATTGTGTAACGGTGTGACATGATTAAATTGTTTTTTAGCTTCACTTATTGGAATATACTGCACACACAGAAAAAAAACCAGTAAACTTTTGTCTTAATATAGACTTGAATATGCAACTACATTTTTTTTATATGAACAAACTCATCAGGTAAAGTGGCATTAAAATTTTTAAGAAAAACTTATCACAATGATGGACTAACTCATATAACAAATTTAAATTCCTGTAGGAAATCTAACCTATGTACTGATGTGCGGTTACTAAGGTATGTAATGCTCAATATCTACTTTGATGCCAAGTTCTGCTTATGTCAGTAAAATAACATTGGTCAATTAGTATGACAAAATTATTAGCCAGGTATCAATTTTTTTTCGTAAGATATATGTATGCAAGTTTATTTTTTAACGAAATGTATAGTAAAATTACTGTGTTGCCAAAAATAAATTATACTTTTATTTTACAAAAACTAACATTTGTAGACGTACTGTGCCATATGCAATTTCTATTTAACAACAACTGTTTTCGTATTTATTAAGTGAAGCTAATAAGCAATTTAATGTAAGTGTAGTTTGGGAGAAACTTTAATATATCATTGTTTAAATTTATCATCAGGCGATTTAGTTTGCCGTTAGGTTATTTCACTATAACTACCTACCCTCCTATGGCCCCTTCATACGACCATTTGTATGTTACAATATAAAATATTTTGTGAATAATTTTCATTGTTCTTAGAAATTTAATTTGTTTTGTTTTACTTAAATTCAAATAGTGGAATAATATAATTTTTTTTTTAATATATGATTATGTATTATTGATTATAATAGTATAAATTTATTGAATTTGTTAGCATTGGCAGTGACAGCACAATTGTAATCACTTATGTTCTCAATCGATTTTCCTTAAATATACTATGAAATCACTTGCCATGCGTCCTGCCCTCCAATATTGTGAGTTTTGACAATCAAAAGACGTGAGAGCTTGTTAAAAATTTAAAAAGTATTGTGATATGGATTTTAATTTCTTCAAATATTGCACAATAAGAACTTTTTTCTCCTCATTTCAATGTATTTTAATTTGAACAGGCCCAAGGTATGAAACATGACCGAAGGCAACTTCTAATTTTGTAGTTATTTCTCCTATATTGTAAGTTGTAAGGGTTAGTTTTAAACCAATAAACGATGTTTGACGATAGTAATATTAATAAAACTATGTTGCATTAAAGCTTTTTATTCAATTTGACTGACCCGACCTAATTCAATAGTTTTTTATTATCTAACAAATTTGATAAAACGCGATCTGTTTAGTAATTAAATGTCATTGCGAATTTACTGTAATCAAAGTTAGGGTAGAACTTGGTACTGCTAACAATTTTATCCAAATTACCTAATTAGGAATAACTTTGCTGTTTGTATTTCCATCGCCCGATTAAGGACGTCATATTTGAGATGTTGAATTCTAAAATACCTACCCTAATGTTTAGTATTAAAAACGTTAGGGCTCACAACAGTTTGCTCTGTTGAACATTGTACGTGAATCATATAATGTCACCTTTCTCTAAACCACCAAATGTTAAAAAATTCGGATTTCGTTTTCGTAAAATTTACATTTGGTCCGAGATTGTTGGCAAATCATGACAATGTCACAACTTGTTTTATGTAGATGTTTCGGCAAAGTGAAGTAACGGTATTTTAAAATAAAATTTGGTTGGTTGGTTGTTTTTTTTTCGTAAGTGAGCAACATTATTTATTTATTCATTGCGACAATGGTTCAGGGTCAGCGTTAAGTGCAGGCGCTAAGTGACGCGAGCCCGCTTGCCGCAAAACCATCGGCCGCTCGTGGAAGTAACCTTGGTAACGTGACGTAAAACTCATTATAAGCGTTAAAATTCATACTATATCAAAACTTGTAAATGCATAAATACTGCTACATCTTTCCTTGTGTAGGTAAAACAAACACATGTGTCCTCTTGTATATTTTACCAAAGATGACGAGGAACTGTTCGTTTGATGGTTCGTGACTACGGTTATCGTTGCATACGTTCTAACCATTGCTTGCCAACAATTAGGTATCAAATATGAAGCAAAGGTGTTGATCTGAGTGGAGTAGCTTACGCCAAGAGGCAGTAGTTTAGTTCATATTTTTTCAAGTACCAGATTTTTTTACCTTCATATTGTGAAAAAAAGACAATTCTATCTACAACAGACATTGCTATTATATTTTAAAAGGCGTTAATATAAATATCGTCAAGAAAACAACTTCTAAATATTTGTAGAACTCAGTAGAAATCAATTTCATTTTGCTTTTCGTTAATGTAATTAATTTTAGTTAAAAAATATTACTAAAAGTTCAGGATAGATTCAGTAAAAAAATAAAACCAAATCTTTATTTCAATGAGAGGAGCAAGTCGATTTTACAAATTTTATTGTAATAACATAAATAAGTTTATATTTCAATCATAATATTGAAACCACCCTAATAGTAGACACCGTCCTAAGCACTAAGTAGCTTGAGTTTCAAATGTAATAACTTCACGATAGTACCTATAGAGATTCTAAACTCTAGCAATATTCTCTTGAGAAAACAAAGTACATTTAATAATTTATTGAGTTTACGACCCTAGAGGGTGGTCTATTTTAGATATAGGTAAAGTAACTGTTGTCTGACGTTTTATAAATAAGGTTACCAACAAATGTGAACCATTTAGCTAGCACTCTCAATTAAAGTATAGACCGGTACGTTCTAACTGGGACCCAGTGGTGTAACTACGCAACCAAGGGCCCTGGGCAAAATTAAAAATGGGGCCACTGCTATGTTAATTCGTTAATTTTTTAACCGTTCTCAAAGAAAAATCTTAACTCGAAAACAATCAAACGCACACATCCGTAAAGTCGACAACATTGCCAATCTCCAGAAAAGAATTAGGTGAGATCCCTAGGCATAACTTTCGAATTTCTCTCGCAAAGTGGGCATGATTAAAGTGGGGTTGCAACCTGGCATATTTATTTTGAAAATGGGAGGTATTTCCAAAAGTTCAGTTCGATCGAGATTTTTATTTCTGGTAAGGATACGAAGGCCCCCTGATCTTGGGGGCCCCGGCGCACTGCTCAACGTAGCACCTAGGTAGCTACGCCACTTTTGGACCTATATAGCAATAGTACAGCAGATATCAAGTTACCACAAAGAAAACAAACTAGGTTTAACTCATATAACTTTAAGACAATATTGTGATCAGATGCTGAGTAGAGATAAAGAGCGGTCGATCTAAGCGCTGTCAAAACAAAAGCGAGTTTGAATTGGTCTACAAGAGAGGTAAGGCTCGCGGCTTGTTTCACTTGCAATGAGTTGTCGGCCGCAGAGAGCGGAGATGAATAGAACAAAGGAGTTGTACGCCGGTGGCGGCGCGACCACTGCGCTCGTTCCAATTATCCAGTTTGATTCGCGCCATAGACTCACGTAATCGACTTACCGACCCTGTTTAATATCGCATTCTACAACTGAATATTTACGCAAATTGCATCCCAGTTTATGCGTTCTTTGCGTATTAATGTACTCTCACCACGGAATTATTTATATCAAGTAATATTGAGAACTAAAGCGCGAACATGCAGGTATAAGAGAATTATGTATTTTGCAACTCACTTCTACTGTCACATGTGGTACTAAAGAAATATTATTATTTATTTGGGTTTTCATCAGTATTTTTCCGTCATAATGAAAATGACTATAACAACGTTTAATGATTTCCATACGAAACTTTAATTGTCAAATCGTTCCAAAGAAAACACTGTGTGTATCATTTTCTTTGAGCTTTTATTAAGGCTAGATTACGCTTACTCTAATGTACACTGTATTATTTAATTTTTAATACATATTACTTCTCAATTAATAAATAAACGAGCACAGAAATAACTGTAGGAATACATTCATAACGAATATGCTTATCAAATTCATATAACGAACCATGTCATCGCACATATTGATTAACCTAGAAATGCAATTTCGACTTGGCATACACGAGCCGGCGGTGACATACTTTGCAGAGATATTTAAGGAAACCAATATTGTTATTAAATGTAATACACTTTTTGTAACATTTAGTGAATTTTAAAAATGATAAATTTTAACAAGTGACGCTCGGGTAAGCTAGAGGCGTAAAAACTAAAAAACATTACAAATTGATAATGAAAGAATAGAAAATAGGAAATTGACTAAAAATGGACCTCCGACAACATACACATAAGCCGGATACTTGGAAATACATCCACTTCCTAACCTGTCTTCTGTGTTGTGTTGCGCCGGGCGGCGGGTGGCGGGCCATTGTTGTACCAGCGAATACAGTTGCGGTCTATAACTTTTATGTAAAATAATTTAACAACATGTTGAACATTGTGGCAACAGAATATTAACATCTTCTCTATTACCTTGTGAATGAGGTCCTTATTTAATTATATAATTTGTTACTGTGAGTTTCGGCATCCTTGTATTAACAAATATTGCTGTCTCTGTTTTATTAAAGGCACTGAAAGAGATGGCAATATGTGTCAAGGAAAAGTTGTCCATAGTTAATGAATTATACTATTTGAATATCGAAGACTATGGTCTATTTATTTAATGATATGATGAACGCACGAGAGAATCCGTCGCAGTTCACTTTGGCGGGTAATTGAGTGCGCCGGCTGAATGTGGAACGTGCTCCAGCCGGCCGGTATAACCGAATCTTCTAATTGGCTGTCGACACGGCAGTCGCCAACTCAGATATTGAATGCCAGCTCACGATTCTCCATTTTAAAAATAGAATAATCTTATAAGATATTAAGTACTTCAATTCAGGAAATAGTAATATTGAATATTTTTGAACGTAGAACCAAACAAAATGTCTCTTTAAAATATATAATTAAATTATAATTAAAAAAAAATTGACATCGAACCTAGAACTTATAACATGTTGTTAATCGATTTACTCATATTTATTCCGTTGTTAAAATTACTTTTGGATGAACAAATTAGATAAACAAACTGATTGTATTGTTCGCTGTAAAAGTAACTTTTCTCTTTATAATTCAGTGAATACTACTTAGTTATTCTTTAATTGAAATATCACAATCATGCCTCCCTGCAATCTGTAGTGGACTCGTTCACGGACGCGTTATAATAAATTTCATTCCGTATTATATCTTGAGTGTAAAATGAAAGCACTAGTTAATTCAGTTTTTGCTTTGAATGGTCGTTCATTATTTATGCTGCAAAATGAACTACACCTGAATAACCAACGCGACGTGAACAAAATAGATTTTGCATTCAACGTTGGCGATTTTATTTATGTTTTAATAAGAATAAATGTGCTTGATATGGATAATTGGAGCCGAAGTTTAAAAGTACGGTCCATTTAAATTAGAGACAACTGACCACGCGGTTGCGGGTTCACTTCTCGCAATTTGTCTGTTATGATGACAACCATGTCCTATCATAAATTTATAGCTTAGTTAGAATGCTTACAATTTTTTTTAACATTATAATAAAACAGTACTTAATTCCTAATATACTAAGTACGTTTAAACCATAAAAAAAATATCTAATATGTTTAAATAAATATGTTTTAATTCACACTCAAATCCTATTTCTTTTGTTTCAGGTGTTAGTGTTGACGCGAAGTTGTGAAGACCAAAAAGTAAAGTTTGAAATACATACAATGTTGTGTACGATTGCATCCATCCTCATATCAGACTGAAATACGTCTTGTTAATGTACGGCGCGTGCGCTGAGGTGGCCGGTGTGCTAGAATGGTGTGAGTGAAGTGACAGTGATAGAAAAACTACAAGATGCTGCCCACAAACGTTATGTCCTTTATGAAGAAGGTGAGTGACATATTGTTATAAATAAATATTTCTGGTTACCAAAGTAATCGGACGCCCTTCTGAAAGCGTATGTGGCAATCCAATGCAATTTTTTTTTAAAGTGAAGGAGGCAAACGATGACCGTCTCCAAATTTTTTTTTTAATCAAAAGTTATCAGTTGTAATGTTACTTAATATATTTTCTCCATTTTTTTAATAAATTTAATTAGAATATTCAACTATAACACTGGTTAGTACAAGGAAATAAAACAATAAGTCATTACAGATTATACGAGGGTTACATTCCGCGTAAAGTTTGAGTGGCCATTTTGATTTTATGCCTCTGTCGCTTTAATTAAAAACTCTCGGGCGCTCCGATGTCGCCCGCTCAGCCGCTCCCACTCAAATTATGACACTTGTATGCGCAATAGCTTTAACTAACAGCTGTTTCGGCATTAGAGCGTGCGTAGAACATGATCAAAAAGTTAATTTCATTAACTACATTTAATAAATGTAAGCGACAGACAAATTATGAGTAAAAAATAAACAAAGAGAATAGAAATCCTTCCGAATCTTTCACGGTAGTTCATCCGTAACAAAAAATTTCAAATACAGCATAGATTAATAGAAAAACAGTTATAATATTGAAACATAGTTTTACTTGAGTGATGTAATCTCAGAAAATACCTCTAAACATTTTCCAAACATCGAAAATAATTTTGTTTACAAGATAAATTGTTCGCATGTGACTTTCGACAAATATTTGTATAAGAAATTATATGATTGAGTGTGTTTTTAGAAAAAATATACCGAGAAGCGTTACAGTATACACTGTTTACGAACGTTTTATTGTGTAAATTCATTTGTATTCATTACGTAACAAAGTTACAGTGTATAACTGGTAGACATTTTAATATCAGTACAAGTCAAAACATCGACATTGAGTAGTACGTCACCCCGAGACTCTGAGGTAGACTCCGAGACCCTGGGACTTGTAGTGAGCTGGTTATAATGATATAGATTGTATTTACGATACAAAGAGCTGCTGTATACATTTCTCTCTGAATATTAGGTACATATTGTTCAACATTTTAAGAGCTTAACAACTAGTCTCTATTCATATATTGAAGCCACGTGAAAGCTTCACTATTTTTATTTAAAGGAAAGTTACGTGTTCAACGTCGCTACTTAAGTTTTATATAAATGTATGAGATATTTATATATTGCACAATATATAGTAAAACCGGACACCAGGTACAACGTTATTAAATGAAAACAAGCTACAAGCGTATCATGTTTTTAATCCATTTTATATGAGTAAAATATATTACTGCAAATAAATGGTTTAATAATATTTGCTAAATTTGTTTTGAACAGCACTTGCCGAGTTCGCTCCGTTAATAGATTTCGTATAGAATTTATATTGAGCGTAGATCGAAATGAAATTAAGCATTTATATTTTTCGACAACGCTTGCACGGTTTTGAATATTTAATTTGAAATTAAAATTTTAAATCAAAGTTTGGTTGGTTGGTTTTAATCTTAATTTATACGTAAAAATCATTGCGATTGCATTTAAAAACATCAAATTAAACAATTTTTTTTTGTTATAATTTTTAATTCTGTAAGCTCGTGTTAAATTCAAAATATTTTACCTGACTCCAAACAATTCAGAACAAATTCTTGACCTTCCACCCTTTCATCGCATAATTAATTCTGCTCATTTCAGTAGAACTTTTTCAATTAACGTCGCCACACGAGTGTTCATTAAAATGTACAGATGTAAAACATTTTCTTTTGTTAGAATATAACTGAGGTTTTCAATTTAATAGAAACACCTGTCTAACACAGACATCCGGAGGCGGATAATTTGTTGCCTAGTAATTGCGTTGCTAAGCTGATTAAACATTTTGCGGCCATGGTTCAAATTTATTATTATAACTATCAAGATGCTGGCACACAACAATTAAGTTTTAAATAAAATAAAAGACAATTAATGACTTAAAAATATTTTTGGTAATTATCAATGTCAAACAAACAATGTTATGATTCAAATATCAATTCAAGAATACCTGCTTATTTATGTATTCTACTGTCATTAGCTAAATTTCCCTGAATTTGGAGAAGATCGTACTAGGTTCATGTAACATGTCAAACAAATATTACTTAACCATGTAAGCTCTAAAACTTTCCACTTGTAACTTTCCTTGGAATGATCTTGTGTGAAAAGTAGGTTAAAACTACCTAAGTCGGTTCGAGACCGACCTATTAGGATTAAGGATGAGTATAAAAAAGCTTTCAAGGCCTACACTCAGCGGGGTGGTTTACAATTTTATATTTATATATAGAAAAACATACTTCGTATATTTCAAAAGTTTATTATACGGAGAGTGTCATATCATTACATTCACGTGCGGCTTGTAATAGGTTTATTCTACCAACCATCTATCAAGGTAATAAGACAGGAGATTAGGAGCTTGAAAATAAGGAAGGATGGAAAGATTTATCATAAGCATAGCGGTAAGAGAACTAATTTTAACTACAAGCCGGCTGTGACGGCAAGGAGCTTACCAAATAACGTCAAAAAATAGTGTTTCATTGAGTTCTTTGCTTCAATTTTATATCAAATACTATCACCAGCAAATAATTTGTCTTACAAATACGATGCGTGTTTATATGTCTCTCTTCCACGTATCTAAGGACTCAGATCAAATCACAATCTAGCAGACAAATTGATTAAATTAATAATACTAAATACAATGTTGGTCATATAACAAGTTTCAGGACAAAAATAGCCCGAAATAGCTACGTCCCGCGGTGTGTCCGTCCCATGATAAATGTATAATTATTATGTTAAAATTTAAATAATACACTGAATATGAGAGAAAATGAAAACAGATTTAACGGTTTAATAATAATCGGGGATCGAGCTCGTTCTGTTTGTGTTCGTAATGAAATGCGAGATCACACTAATCGACCACCGGTTTCAAATTATTGAAAATTGTAACATGATTTATATTTAACACGTTTATGAAGTAATTAATCATTAATCTCATTGATATATTTACTTATTGAAACTCAATTAGTTTTTCAACCATTATTTAATGCTCTATTTGCATACGTCACAAATTACAACAGCTGACATAAAATAGGGTCTTTATTTGGTTTCAGTTCGCGTTGATAAAAATTTTCTATTTACTATTTAGCATCTCGTTCTTTTCTCTCTGTCGCCATTCACTGATTCTTCTTGGCATTTTAACGACTTGAAACAAGCTCACCGACACTATAATTTATGTTTCCACATCTATTCATAGTTTTACAAGCCCTATTCACACTATGCTTACACATATCTTATTGAGATGGGGCTTAGTCAAGGGTTCGAAGTAATTTGAAGAAATCCTTATTAAAAGAAACTTTGAATATAATAATTTTGATAAGCAAATATATTTATTTGTCCATTTTACTTTAGTTACATTTTGTAAAGCCGCATTTCATTCCATGATCAAGGCAAACTTTTGTCGCTGAAACGCATTGTCTCCTTTTCGTCCGCACAGGTACATTTTTCACTTTAATATAGCAGACACAATAGCGTGGACATACCCTATCGTACAGTCTAACACAAGCGAGACAAAGAAACTTTGAAATAATTAAACGTCAGCGACACGCAGGAACCGATTGGTATTTCCAATTTAAAGGCCCCTCTGCTGTACAAAGAACGTTCTCACAAAGCAACAGTTCATAGCTGCTGTTGTACAGCGCTACAGTTTAGGCAAGTAGTCAATGCGACGAAAATATTACTTTCCATTGTTACGTAGTCAGCAATGGGTTTACGACCCTTTTTGAAACAGGGTAAAATCCCACTTTCTATTGAGAAAATAATTTGGATGTAAACTACAGAACAAGTTCTAAAAAAAAAGAATAGATTATAAGACATAGTAAGTAAAGTTAACTGCCACTTCTGCTAATGTTTTTTCCTAAAAACGTAATTAAAAGGTATACATAACCGGGGAGATGTGTTAGTGCATATTCAAGGCGATAGATTATTCACGAGCAGCGGCAGTCATGCGCCAGCCGCTGCAGTGTATATAGACAGACATTATCTCTCTTTGGACCATACGTGGATTATTTTATGTTTTTTAAAGTCGACACTGCAAAAGTAATCATTTTGGCAAACTATTATATATAAACATTTACTATCTACACTTTAATTTTAAACAAAAGTTTTAGTCATACCTTAAGCTTAAACTGTACAGTTTTTAGTGTGTCCTACGATCAGTTAACTGTACAGTCCGACTCTTCAGTTATATTTGTAGATGTAACTGGCTTTATATAAAAAGAAAACCATTAAACTTAAGTTCGAAGTATCAATTTTCCTAAAACTGTTATAACATACAAGTACGTAAAGTATACGATGTGTTTTATTACGTTTATCGATGTTTTGTTTACGAAGCAGAAAGTACTCAAATGGGAGCCATTTCGTCAGCGAAGATTAAGATGTTTTTATCAGTAAATGTATGTTCGTAAAAAGGTTCGACGTAATTTCGCCGATGCCCATCACGCTTATTTCTTCTAATACATCGTACGATTATTTAAGCCCAAAGGAAACATTTCATCTATTTTTAACGTATAATTTTTGTTATTTGTTTATTTATTAAGATTAAAACTGATAAAGATTTAATTTACAATAGTTAATACGGCTCGAAGGACCAATTTTATCTTACGTAGGCGAGTGTTCGATTATCCATAAACTAGTATGCTATTACCATTTCCAGGACCTTAGTATCAATACATTCCCTTTAATGACGTCGATAAAGATAAATGAATATGAAGGTGGATAAGAGAATGGCATCACGAAGATTACTATGTTTTCAACATCATATTTTATAAAATCATTACACGTTTTTTGAAAAAGGAATTTAACAAAAAAGTATTTCATAAAATAGAACAATATATTCGTTATGTTTTCATAGTAATAGAATAAAAGTATAACAGTTAAAATATTAACTATACATTTGTAGACATAGCAGACACCGACTGTTAAATCTTTGTTAAAATAATTAAATATAACTATAGTCCAATACTATTTGCAATAATTAATATAAAACCTTACAAAGTATGGAAAGTTATATTTCATTGTGTAAAGGGCACGTGACGTCACGACGCAAATCGACAATCACGAGTTGGCAACCATGATCAAAAAGTTTCACAATCAGTTGAACAATTCCATAAAGATTACGTTAGGTATTAAGCTTCAGCAATTACTTGAAATTGGGTCAGTACTTATGGGAAATTTAATTAAATTACTTTTCATTTTTGTAAACACATTTAAGAATATTAAACGCTAATAAATCGCAGGTAAGTTATAACATGTTATATCGAAACAGCGTACTCGTGTATCGTGCATATAAACATGACTTTTGTTGCCTTTAATGTCAATACAGAAGTATTCCCTTAGCGTCTCTTGCGATATCCCAAGAGCTGTAGTGGTTGTGGTCAAGTCAATAAGACAACATACCTAGTAATTAATGAAAAGAAGATATAATATTATAGGAATCGGACAATTCGCTGGAGAATAGAATAAGATGATCATTTATTCATAAAGAGAGCGCGCCACGTATCAAGATACTTTGCGGAACGAGCAATTGTTTTTGTTAGTACTTTGTAGATTGGAAAACTTTCTTGAAAAAAATCGAATTGGTACGCCATGAGTAAGTAAATTTATTTATAAATTTTACACAAATAATTTTATGAAGTTATAAGCTAAAATATAACGCAATATACTTCTTTACAGAGCTGCTCAAATACGTGAAGATACTTTTTTCATTTCTATTTTTAATACTGTAGCTGTAGACAATTGTTGTTGTTAAAAGTACAATAAATAATATTAAATAGTTTGAATTATCGCGATATATTATTATATACTAATAAACACTTACGATCACTAACTTCATATCGGTCCCATTCGCCCTGAAGAACAACCACCGACGGACCCGAAAACAAAGTTACTGTAGTACGTCAATATAGCCCTTGTTAATTAATATAAAAATTGTTACTTAATATTTTGAAATAAATTTACTCGTAGTTTAATTTTGTATTCATAGAGGGAGCGAGCGTGTCATACCTTTGTGCAAAAAAGTTCCGCGCGTCGCGTTTATCTGGCGAACGGCGATGCGACGCCAAGCGGCAAACAAAATTCTTTTTTAAATAAAAATAATTCTCCACCATCTCTCTACAAAGTATTCCCTTTTACTTCAGTGCAACTCAGTATTTCTTTCTATGATAGTACACGTTCTTTAAAAATCTCATGATATAAACATAGCTAAATTATTTCAACTCACTTCATTGTATTGTGTATTTTTTTAAATAACATTCATACAATTGTCCTAAGAGGTAAAAGACATTCAATAATAATTTTAAACTTGTCTAAATTGTACAAAGTTTTTTTTTAATAATCGTGTAAATGCGAAAGCTTTGATGAATAGACGGATATTTGCTAGCTGATTCCAAAAAGATCTGGATGAAATTTGGTACAAAGTAGATTACTATACAGAATACCTCAAAAGCTATGTGTTTTTTTTTTAATTTACGAAGTAAGAAGCTAGCATATAATCATGGCATCCTTAAGTAATTCAATATTCGAATAATTAATTTTATAGCCATATGTGTTAAGGTCAGTGTTGAATTCGTTAATTAGTTTTTCATTGTGGTCGCATGTGTTGTGTCGATAAGCAGAACTATTCAACTGAACCAACATCAACAGTTAATACTGCTTATTATTTACATAAAATTGATTTTGGTTGCTTTTATAGAAGAATACAATTTTTATTTCATTTAAAAATTATCCTTTAGTTAAACAGCTTTATAACATTTAAAGTCATATCATCATTTTACCGTTTAGTCATAGTCAACATGTTACATACGTAATATTGTGAATGGACCGACATCTTCACACATTCCGCGTTCCATCCAACATGTTAAGTGGCGTACTATTAAAAGTTAGACGTACAAATAGTCCGAGTCGATGCAAGCCCAACTCCGACACAGCGCAGTACTCGCTCAGTTGTAGTGAGTCTAAACTTGTATGAACTCGTGTGAAGCTTTTAATATTTCGACAGTTCAGTTTCATGGATACCGCTTTTCTTATGTAATTTAGAAATTCTCCTTTCCTACCTATAAATATTACATAGTTATAGTTGAATAAATGTTTCCTTTGATAGACTTCGAAATCGTTTATAATTTAATAACATAAATTGAGAGACAGATTGGTGTAATGAATTTATCAAAATAATTATTTACTCTCCTTAATGAGCTCGCTATTTAGTTTCTTTAACTTTAAAAGTAGATCAGAATAATGAAAACAGTAAGATGTACGAATCTGGAACATCGATCGCTTTCACAAACTCTTATATTTTAAAAGATTCACGAAAGTAATTTACTTTGTACAGGAATTATCTCTTATAAACACCGGCACTCGAAATACAGAACAACTTAAGTACTTATTATATTTCGGACGGGAATTCTCTCACGGACGGGACGGATAAAGCTCAAAAGAAATTCAAGTAAAATACGTGCCGCAAATAGAGCTTCTTTTATTCGAGGTCTCTTTTCGACCGCCCGTGACGTCATCAAATCAAACGGCGTCGCGTTACGTCCTTAATTAAATTAAACAGTTTAATTACAAATAGTAAATTTTCGGCCACACAGAGATATTACAATGTGAACTTAACTTTAATTGGACAAGAATATTGTTTCAGATATTCCACAAAGTCTAATTGAAATGATTTAGTTTTATTTTTTTCACATTGTCTGTCTGTTGTTTTAAAGAGGTTTAATCGAGAATTTTGTACGGCGTGTAGCAGACCAGAGTGGATTTTATCATTTCTTCTAATTTGAACAAAAAAAATTGCCATCGAATTTGAAAAAAAAGCTCAAGTAATATTAATCCTTACCAGTTAGTTTGTATTGCGACGTTAGAATGTTAAGTCCATTAAAACTACAAGTAATTTACGAGAGTTCAATGTTTCCATACAGAAGAACGTAAACTCGTTTTTAATAGTTGTTGTAATGGCATTTTTGAATGTCGACGTTAAAAGGTTTTTATCATGAGTCGTCAGAGTTATTACTTCTTTTTACCTTAATACCATATTTGATTAAACTCCAAACAAATTTTATCACAAATAAAAGGATTTTAAAGGGAGTAAAACTTTTTATAAGCTACAAAAATTAACTGCGCAATAATCACTTATATCAATTTATTTCTCATATTTGATAGTGTTGAAATTTTGGCGTACTGTGTTTGTACGAATCTGTAAGAAGTATGCGACCATTTTATTTAATATCCAAATAATCAAAGCGCTGAGTGTGTAACAGCTCTGACTACCAGATGGTTTAACAATTCCTTAAGTGGTCCCTTAATATAGATCTCATACAAAATACACTAATCGAGCTCACTGACCATCTAACAAATATGAACGTCGCAGTAAATGTTACTTTAGGGACATTTATCCGGGGCTGTGTCCCGGACGTCTCTGCTCCGGCTTATGCGGCTGCGGCGCGCTCACAAAGGGACGTAATTACGCAACGACAAACGGCGCCCGATTGCGCTTTACTCAGTTATGTCCGTCATCGAACAATACCGTCTTTACATTGTACATCAACTCGCTTTGAATGTCACGTGTACAGGACTATATTAATTATTAATACTGATAAACCTACGTAACTGACCTGAGCTATTAACCAGAATATACCTTGTATAAATATTACTATGTTAATTTATATAAAACATTAGATTCATAGACTTCGTGTTCAAGATCTTAAAGTCACCTCTACATTTGAAACGCACACTTTTTTATCTATATACTAGTATATAAGCACACGTTACTTTATATGAAAAAAATCTTACACAAATCTAATTAGGCTAAATGTTATTAAGAAAGTTTCCCTTGAAGGAACAAATAAACGCAATAAACCTAAATCTGACGATAAACGTGAAACAAACAATTGTAAGTAAGTTTAGTGTTTCCTAGGCTCTTTCATCTGGAAGTAACCGCTCAGAAATCACGTTAAGGCAACGGGCGCGCTCCGACCGGCGCTGGACCCACCGCCAGATAAATCTAAATCACTCGAGATCGCACTCGGACCGTTTCATCCTTTCCTTTAATTCCTATCTTGCATACATTTCAAGTGGTACCTAAATCAATAGAAATAAGTATTGATGGAATTTTTATGTGTTTCATTACTTGCTCCGTTTTACTTATATATAAAAAAAACAAGTAAAATTTTAAAAATTAAAATTTTGATGTATTCACAAAAAGCAAAAAATCATTTTGAACTCGACAGAACAATTTATCTATATCACAGAGTAGGTAACGTAAAGTAGATATGTGTTTTTTGTAGACTTTAAAAACGTAGACTCGTGACTAGTAGACGCGTAACATGTAGACTTGAAACTCGTAGACGTCAAATACATAAACGCGTGACTTGTAGACGCGTAACTCGTAGGCGCGTAACTCGTAGACAGGAGAAACGTAGACGCGTAACTCGTAGACATGAAAAACGTAGACGGGTGACTCGTAGACGCATAACTCGTAGACGTGAAACTCGGGTGATCGGGAAGATGCCTAATTTCCTTATTAAATCATAATTATAAATCTACGTGATGTCACATTTCGCTAAATCGTTGTATGGAATATTGGTGTCACTAAAAACTATTTCCCACATTAGTGTTATATCGTGCGAAGCAATTCCTTAAAAGAAATAAAATAGAGGCCGTGCACCTTTTGTTGGTCATGGCAATTAAAGTCGTAATGTAAATAGCAGACCGGCAACAAGTGGGTCACCGGGGCCACCGTCGCCCCCGCCCCCCCCCTGCCGCCGCACAAACCGGGGTTGAGTACGAATGTTCA
>JAODUI010000004.1:3618687-3639455 GCA_027563995.1 Papilio gigon | reverse complement strand
GACAGCAAACGATGCGGTAGTGTGCCGCGGGCCAGCGCCAGCGCCGGCTCCGGCCGCCGCAGTAAAAATTATGAAGCCGATGTATTGCAAAGTAGTCTTTTCTATAGATAAAAAAAAACACGTTTTTTGCCCAGTGTTTTTAAAAAAAGAATCATTTCCATGATGATAATTAATCGCCCCAGTCTGAAATAAAATGTCGATCCGATATTCTGATGTTTTCAATAATATTATTACTTATTTTTGTTAATTACTTTTTACTCATTATACATTTTCTACTTCAGGTTTTACTTTGATGAGACAGCAATTTATTTGAGACTTATATATATTAGTGAAGGCTTTCCTGTTAAATGGAATGTATGGACTTCACTTAATAAAACAACAGGTAAGCAAACTCATAGTGACCGTTTTAACTATTTGTTTTATGAAAAAGAATTAAAAAATCACAATGATGTTAATGTTATCGCCCCAGTCTGAACAAAAACTGTTGATTGATACTACACTGATTTTTATTAAACAAACAAATATTAGTTGTGTAAAAAACTTGATCATTAATACTTTTTGTACTGTTTCAGGTTAGATATCAACTTCAATCTTTGGCTGGCCACCACCGGACATAGGCTTTTGGACACATATTGAGAAGAAATTATTTTCTAAAGGTAACCTTCAAATCTATATTAACATATATGTTCTATTAAATAAATAAGCATACAGACATATTATTTAAATGATGGTATTTACAAGCATATATCATATAATTTTGATGATAAAATTAATAACTGACTAAATTTTAATATTTATTTAGTATTTTTGAGATTCATTCATTCAGAGATCATACTTCAAAATGATAAAGTAATTATTGTTTTACAGGTAACATACCTTGTTAATTACAACAGATGGATGCTATCGAAAGATTGAACTATGGATAATATTCAAAGGTTGGCATATATTTTGACTACTTCATTATTTTGTATATAAAGTATTATATTTAAAGTAAAGAAAGACAATTGTAATTTTTGTGGTTGACACAGTAGAGATTTTTGTAGGTCAGAGAATTAGACTGCTCGCTTTTCTCTTGTCTTAAACTTGCAACTTCACATGTTATAAATTTGACTAACACTCAAGCTTAGTGAATGATGATAAATATAGTTATCCCTGTCTCACAGAGCCGTGGGGAAAATATGGTATGGTAACAACTGAACATACAGATACATTTTTATCTTTACATTTAAGTGTTACAAAATTTAACAATTTTATTTCTGTTGTTTCAGTTAAACAGAATGTGACAAGCCAACTGATGGTAAACATTATTCAAACTTTTTTAAATTTAAGTCCAACATTTCTTTTGTTCTTGTTTCTTGTTGATGTCTTCATTTGACAGGATTTGTTAATGTTAAAATTTTAATGATGATAAACAAGTTATCCCTGTCTCACAAAACCATGGGGAACATATGGTATGGTAACAACTGACAAAAATATATGTACTTTGCGTAAAATTGTTTACTTGTAACAAACTAATAAATCTATTTATTTACAGGTGATATGCTTCTTCCATAGAATACACAAAACGGTCTTCCTGATCGAAAGGTATTCTATATTTTAAGTCGATTTTTTTTCTATTTTCCTCTTTTTTTTTTTAAATCGTCCTTTTAGACAATATTTTGTGATGAATAATTATTAGACAAGCATATATCTGCAATTTCCTTGGAGATTAACTTTAACTGAAGACCACATGTAAAATACAAGTACTTATTGTAAATTAATGTATCTAAACAAACTTTATTTTATTTTCAGGTGCATGTTCATGAGGTCCGACCAAGATTTTTAATAAATATTTAATTTACAGTGTATTTCAACGTTTAACATTTTAATAAATAAATTGAATAACACTTTTATTGTTTCATTTAAAACTTCCCAATTTATACATATATTACGGACGATTTAAAGACATTTCACTAAACTCTAGTGTTCTATTCTCTTATTAATGGGAGCAATAACTAGGTCAGTGGAAGTGAAGATATCGCAAAATCTATTTTAACGTTATCATTTACCACATCCACCCATTGTTTGATATATAAGTTATAAATACAGCACCACTTCTATGATTTTGTCCAGTTACGTTTATTGTTAAAGCCATGGAATACATTCTCGTAATCGAATTTGAGTCTCCAAGCGAGGTTACTTCTAAAATAATGGTAAGTAAACTTATAAGTAATGGCAGGTAGATTGATTGATGTCTCCAACTTAAAATTATACATTAAAATCAATTGCAGAATCTACCACTCACACATCTGATTCAACTGGAAAGTAATTTTCAAAACTTGAATGTTATGTGCAAAAGAATACAAGATGAAATGTTCGAAGTGGACGAGGATGGTGTTAAATTATTGACCGTACTCGGGGGCCCGTCCTTCGGGTAAGATTCTTAAAAAAAATAACATTTTAAATGAAAGCAATAAGTGCCAGTAACCCACTAGTAGTTTAAAGCAGCACTGGAATAATAATCCAGAGAACAATCCCGTCCTGTAATTAGAAAGGATCCAGTCAGTGTTTACTGTTTACATTATTTTGTATTGCCCTATGTAAATTTTATTTTTAAACTGTGCAACACACAGTTAAAAACTAACATTTATTGCGTACTTTAGTTACAGAGTGGTAAGTCAATCCATGGCAATTGAAGAAACTGTAATTGGAGGAGGAACCGTCAAAATCCAAAAAACTATCTGGACAATGGGTAAAGAAAACATAACTAAATAATAAGCACTTCAAAAATTTATTGCAAATAAAGAAAAGCAATGTGTAGTTTTAGTTAATTTTCTAATGTTAATTCACTTTGACAATCACTTGGCACTCGATCAGTAAATAACTCCGGAATCTGAAAAATAGAGTACATGTATGTTTTATATAATTTTGGGACATTGATTAAAGTTCTATGGTAATTTAAAAGATCATTACAGTTTACGTAAAGCAATTCGTTGGAAAATATTACCTGTGGTGTATAGGCTTCCACTCTATCAAGCAATGTTTCAGAATAACCAGGCGAATAATACCTATTACAAAAGAGAAACCACAGTTTTGTCATTTGAGATAAAAAAAAAAGAATGTTAAGTTTTAATGCAATAATTAGAATAGCACTACAGCATACCTGACGATTTCTTCGGGAAAGCAACTGTTTATAATATTTATATACTCTTTAAGAGATGTGCCGGGGACAGTATCGATTTCCTGTATTCTTTTCAATGCGCCAGTTGACACAAATAGCCTTCGGGCTCTTGCATCGTTTGGTAAAATCTAAATAGACAGTTGTAATTAGTTATTGCTTAGTTCAAATAAAGTCTACCATTACCTTGTATTTGTTTTAAAAAGGACCTGAATAGTCACTTGAATTTGTTGCTTTGATTTGAGCTACAAAAATAATTTATTAAACTAACCAGTCAATTTTAAAAAATATCTCCATTTTTTACAACATAGAATTACACTTGTATAAATTAAGTTTCACATTAAGCATTTTGTATTAAAGAAAAGTGGAAAAATATGTTCTGTGGACTTTGTTGACTTTTGAGTTTGACATTTTGAATACAAAACAGAAAAATAACCTAAAGAGAAACAAACGCTTTCAACATCAGATTTATAATTCACCATTGGATTGTTTTAAATTGAATAACAGTGAAATTGTAAAAAAAATGGGTAGCAGGGGCAGAGGACGAGGTGGCGGACTGTCATTTACGCATGAACAACTTCAAACTTTTGGCATTACGCGAGGTGAAAATACTGCGACAACTCTCGCTCCGCCACCTTTATTTCCCAAACTTGAAGCGAAACCTTTGCCTTTGAACTGTGACGCTGCGACTGATTATATGGTCATTGTTAAGGATCAATTTATTGAGTATTTACACGACTCACCGGCATATGTTAAACCGAACACACGAACTGATGGCATAGAACGTTATTCTGATAAATACAAGCAATTGGCGCTGGATGCTAAGCGAGGCAAAGTACTAGATTGTATTTGGCAAAATATGCCAGCAGAACTCCGACCGCAAGCTAACAGAGTACGAATGACTGCACGAAAACGTAAACTGGACGATGCGAATGTTTTAAGTAAAAAACTGCAAACTCTTGAAAAGAAAGAGACTTTGGATGAAAATGATGAAGCGACAGGAAATAAAGATGAAGACACTGTCAAAAAAGAAAATGAGAATGAGGATGACGAAGAATTGGAAGATGAAGAGGAGCAGGAATATGAAATTGATGAAGGCACAGACTACGCAAACAATTACTTTGACAACGGAGAAGATTATGACGAGGAAGATGATAATCTTGATGATGGGCCTGTGTATTAACAATGCATAGTCATCTGTAATAATAATACTGTTTAAAATCTGTGATAAATATATTTTATCTTGTGTATACTAAAATAAATGAAACTTTTTAATTTATATATATATATATAACTTTGCAATTCTAACAGTAATATACATAAAACGAAAATCTGTAAAATAAATAATATTTATAATAATAAATAATAATAAATAATATATTTTATATATAAATACTAAGCAATATAATAATGTAGCTGATGTTGACAGTTTTGAGTATCAATTAATCAAAACATTAATTTGAATGACTAGCTTATCATTTTATATATCATATAACATAATATTACTTATTATTAATATTACCTTAGCATACTGTGCCAGTACATATTTGAGAACACAAGCAGGTGCAGCATGCAACAGGGGCTCCAATGCTGGTCTGTGCAAGCAACACTGCAGTGCTTGTTTTAGACAACACAGAGCTCGGGCACGCACTTCCCCTGAAGACTTTGGATTTGTATATAGCTGTGAAAATATATTAATGCAATTATTCATAACTATGTTAGTAATTTATATGTTAAATATGTATTTGTGCTCAGACTGGGAAAGATATAAAACTTCTAACTACACTCAGAGATTACGCAATAATGACTCGTAAGCTCGAGTTAATATCTACGAGGTACTTTTAGACAAAAACTGTGATTAACTTGCAACAATCTTGGGAATGCATTTGCCACAGCGACTGCTAGACTATGTTGTGGAGAGTGTTTGGCGATGTGGCCCAGGGTCCACGCGGCCGCACACGTCTCCGCTTCCTCTGCCTCGTTATTCTGTAGAATTTCTACTAAAGCTGGAATCGCCTGAACAAATAAATACATTAGGCTTTATAATATTAAGTAGCTTCGAATGAATCGGAACATGTAATAATTTTACGTCAAATATGCAAGCTTACTTCGAGAACAAAGCTGTCCTGGTTGTTATTTCAAGATATTCTCATTCATTAGAAAGCATAATTTACGTAGCTTTAGTTCCAGCTTACCTTAGCTTCGATAACAGCCATGGCAAGCTGGTCGGACTGGCCGGCGATAAAGCCGAGCGCCATGCAAGCAGGCACACGGGCGCCCCCGCCGTTCTCAGACAGCAACTCTACGAGCGGCCCACACCCGCCTGTGTTCACCACCAGTTGGGCCAACTAACACGTAAAAAACTTATTTATTTAAACAAATACTGGACTAAAGTTAAAGTCTTCTCCTTTCATTACAATCCTAATGCAGAATTGTGGGATTTCTTTCAATATACTTTGAAGAGTCGACTTTTACTTCCTGTCTTTTCTGAGTTCCATTGTATTGCAGTCATTTACCAAGTAAACCACCTAGCGTCCCTGTATATCCTAGTAAGACTTAAATTTAAGACAATGTATTACTACTCTGCGTCATTTAATGTTCACAATTTCAACATTTTGATAATCTAACATCGATGGAGTGGCGCACGATGTCTCTCAGCAGGCAGGCGGCGGCGCGGCGCACGGGCGCAGCGTGATGAGCGGCGTGCAGCAGCGCCGGCGGCAGCGCGCCGCCCGCCACTGTCGCCTCCGCCAGCTCCACGCGCGCGCTCGCCACCGCGCTCAGCGCGCACAGGGTGCTACGCTGCATACGTCATATGCATTTATTTATACATTATACCAGGGGTCGCCAAGTGACAGATAATTTTCTAAGAAAATATCTATTATTTCCGTATTTACTGGTCTTCGATAATTCTTTTTTCCATAAAATGTTGTGCGGACCGCTGTAGTCAACACGTATTGAAGAGATCATTGCGAGATCGTCGTTTTATATTAAACATTCACCTTTAATTTGGGGTCCTGATTGTCAAGACCGCGTACCAAATGACAGATGGAGCCCGCGTCCACCACGGCCTCGGGTTTGTGCTTCGCCAGGTCCACGAGCGCGCCCGCCGTGATCTACATATCACAATCGCAATATCAAACACATCAAAATATCATGACGTTTGACGAAATCACCCTTGTTGCTTGTCGAGGGTTACTCTGCCGTACTAATTTAATTTGTGGTTCATGCACTTTTCGTACGGGGTTAAAAAAAACATGCAACATAACATGAAGTGCTGAACGTAATCCTTAACCTTTAAATAGGCACAGCCTTATATGCTTCGTTTCTTGTCGGTTCCCGTGTACTCTTGCGATATTGATTACTCGATAACGAACATAATTAAATTGTTTAGTACCTGTTTAAGACTTATTTCGGGTTCTTGAAAAGCTAGTACGAGTAGCGGCAGCGTGCCGGCGTCGACCACCTTCCCCGCAAGCTGCTCGTTGTGTTTCCCGATGTAACCCAAGGCCCACGCCGCGTTCTCTTTCACCTATGCCTCAAATTTATTTCATAACAGTCACACACACCATGGGACACTGACCCATGAGAGATATCACTTTGGTAATAACAGTTGAAGATCTAAAAATATATCTGTTGGAGAACACGCTAAAAAAAAATAAAGAAGTAATAGTATTAAAAAAGTCTATAGTTTAAAAAAATATATGTAACTTTACCTGTGTATCAAAATCTTCCATACAAGCTACGATATGTTCCAAAGCACCAACTCGTACTATCATAGAGGCTAGTTCTTCGTTGTGTCTAGAATTCCAAATAAAGTTTAATAGGAAAGCTAAAACTAAAAATCATCAAAAAAAAATCTAGTACTCGTGAACGTAATAACTTACTTTGCAATCGCCCTAATTAAATATAAAGCTGATCTCTTGTAGTATATCTGAAAACCATGTGTTTTTTTGTTTTATAATCATCACATAGCAATTTTTTTCTAGCCTAAGCCTCATGTTCTTTTTTTTTGATAAATATATTAGTAGATTTTTGTTAATTTACTAATATTTCTTGTAACCATTCTTGGTAAGCTTGAAAAAACTTGTGTTAGGATATGGCTCACGACAATAGTCGAATGGTGGGATTCGGCACCACGACCGCTAGTGCAGTAGTACCCTTAACCATTAGGCTATTGGCATTGGGTTTGCATAATATACTAAGTCGATACATATTTCATTAGAAACAGTTAAATGCGATTGTATATTGTACATTAAATTTATGAAGATTCTCCAGCGTGGTGGCCAGTATGCCGCCGTCTAGCATCTGGCGAGCCACCGCCTCGTCGTGCTCGGCCAGCCGCGCCGCTGCCACGACCGCGCACTGCCGCACCGTGCTGCACGCGTCCGACACCAGCGGGCGCAGCAACTCTAATGCACAACATAGTTTACAAATAATGTATTTTTTACGTCAGTACCAGTACTAAGCACCTTCTCAAAGTATACATGTGCTTACCAAGTGCTCCAGCACTGTCCAGACACTTCACATTAGTGGATCTAGTGGCCAAGTCCGCCACGGCCTGGGCAAATGTAAGCCTAGCTTTTTGATACGTCTCGAAAACTGGAATAATTGAAATAGTATATAGAAAGACTATGAAGTAATGAACTTCTTAACAATGTGGCCGTGATTACTCAATCGGAAACTTCAGTTCATTACCGTTACAATGGTTTCATGGTCAATTCAGAGTCGACTAAGCTTTTTGTCTGCGAGTGTACATTATGAAAAATATCATAAACTCAATATTAACAATTCCTATTCGATAACTGAGTTACAGTTAGGTATTTCGGCCATTGTCATATCCTTTCGTTCTAGTGAACAAGTCAACTGTTTTTTATAGTATGTTACTATAGGAGCAATGTTACTCGCTGACCGGTATTAATTTGGAGGCGAACAACCTAACCACTGGAATACATATCACGTTTTTTTTTTTTTAATTCTTTCCTATTATATTTTAACCGAACACCGAGCGTAACTATGTGGCCTGTGACACTGTTCTACGTTACACTGTTTTAATTTTTCTTGTCTTATCACTTATACTGAACTTACACTGACAAATGAATACAAAAACATTTTCTATGTTCATGTTTTCTAATAGAATGAGAGACATTTTTAATTTCGTACGAATATTGCGTCAGTTTAAACCTACGGTAAAGAACAATAACCTATGGTCATAGTGTTAGGTATAAACATTTGAATAATAAAGATGTATTTTCCGTTTGTGTTGTACAGGTAATAACTTACAAGTCACAACCACTACATATAAAATAATGGTAGCAATACTCGTAAAAATGTTTAGGTAAAAACCTACACTGCACCGATATTGAAACAACAATTAATAACAGTCGATAGAGCCAAGAGAGAATTTTTTTCGTCGCGAGACACATCTTTATACGTTTTTAATTATATTATATACACTGTTTTCTTATTTACTATCATTTTTCCTAAGGAAGGTCGGCACTACATCTCTATCAGCCGTCGTCATCAATTCGTTTCCTTCTTGCGCGAATTCTATTACATTATTAAACAAACATTCGTTTTTGAAAGTATCGACCTATATTTAGCATAAAAATGCTGCAGGCTGAGGATGTTTATTGTATTGAATAGATTTTAAAATACCTAGTTGTATATTTTTCGGACTGCTCATAGAATGGCTCATGGCAATAAATTCTCGAAACACTTGTATCAACAAAAATCTTTTGAATCCTCTTTAATAAATATATATTTTTAATTTGACATAAAATCGTATGGCACCTTGATTTTTAAACAGTCACTGTCATTCGTCATCGACAGTTTATTTTTTTTAATATCTTGCAAATTATTAAAAAATAACCTATGTGAAACTTTTTTACTGACGCACAAAGCGCGCGTGTGTGTTCAGATTAAATGAGCAACAAGACATTAATAAGAAATTGAAACCAGTCTTTAGTACTTGTTTTATGTAGATTTGAAAATAATTTAAACAACATTAATATGATACTTGAACCGTATTCCAACAACATTGGGTTTCCACTGTCGAACCAATGGATAATACATAATATGACAAACACAATAATTGCGTGTGTGTTTCAGTTGGAATTACGCCTTTTGACTTTTACGAGACTAACATTTAGAACATACAGCTGCTTGGGTTGTGGCCTTTAATCCTACAAGATATTACAGATTCTGTTTTAAAAGTTCGGATTTATTTTGAAATTTTTAAAATGACAATGGAGTTGTTATTTGAATGCATTGTAATACAGTCTCGTAATATATGTAAATGGCTAGTTAAATTCTGCGTTAAGTACAGATCATTACACGCGTAATTTAAATGGACAACAGCATGCTAGGCTATAGTGACGCAGGGGAAGGCGCAGGCTGTTCAAGAGCCGTGAAGGCCGTGTGCCGACCGGCGCGGGCGCACGTCACCGTGCACACACGCATACTGCACGCCTCCCGCCCGCGCCCCGCCGGCCGCCTGCCTACCTGGCAAAGTTCACTCACATACTTGTAGCACAGCGGACTCGACCGCGTGCCCACATACTTCCTTGCATTTAACTACACCGCCATTGTTAAAATGATATCTGTCAATCACAGATAATTGTTTTGTGAATTCAGCTAGTGTTAACTTCAAGTAGGAATATAATATGCCGTACATCATGATAATGGGCAGCCTCAGTGCACAGCATCTTTCCAAGGATGAAGGTGCAACTGTGTATGGATTAAAAAGTGATGAACGAGCCACTTTAGTTCGGGTAATTTATTTGTCATTTTTTATTCATAATACAAATTTTGTTTGGATAGTCTGTGACTACACTGCTTTCAAACATGCATACAAAGAAATTAATATAATTGCAAATGTAAAACAACCGCGATAACAGCTTGTATTTATAATTTTGTTCTGTATTGGACATGCAAATTTCGTTTGTAAAAGTTTAATAACTGTAGTGTTCTTGTATCGTTTATATGTAAATATCTTGTTATTCTCTAACCTGCCATATTAAAAAAAACAAAAGAATATTGTTTTCTTATTCTAAATTAAAAATAAATTACCATTATATTTAAAAATGAACTGAAGTCTCCCTACATATGTATCCTTAAAGGCCAGTCAATTCTTGTCTGTACTAAATGTCTGAAATGCATGTTTCTCAAACCTTTCAGGAGTTGAACTCATCGTTCGGTATGGCGATAGCGACATCCTCAGACTTGGAGCGAACAGTCCGGGTGACGCAGAAGGGCCTGACGCTGATGGTGGTGAACCGTCTCCACGGTCTGTTCGGGTACGACGTGGTGTCGCATGCTATGGCCATGACGAATGCCAATCGGGAGCTTATCTCATTCACCATGTATAAGAAATCGAGCCCCAACTCTCACGGGCACGGCCACAGTCACGGATCACACAAGCAACATTCCCATAGCAGTGTTGTCACCCTCTAATTTGTATTGTATATTGTATTTTCATGAGGTTCGAATGCCGTGACACTGATATATAGCTATCTCTTTTACACTCTTTGACAAGACAGAGACAACATGCGAGTAAAACTGTCATGGCGGTCGAATTGTACGGTAACATCTCACTGTCAATATTACGATTATTTTGTTCTAAACTGATACTTAGTTTACACTATTGATACATATTGTAAACCAAATCATTGAAAGAACATTGACAACATTTTGTATGGATTTTAGTGCAGTGAAAACTTACTTTTAGTACACGTAAAGCTAGATTGCAAATCATGTTGGTTACTTCGTAAATTAAAATAGAATTTTCTCGGTATACTCTTTTTAAAAGCTTAATGTGATTAATTGCTTTTTATTTTTAGTAATAAGTTATTTTATTAAAAAATTTAAATCTGAATTAATAATTGATTCGATGGAAAAAAAATTGAAAGTGATGTGAAGAACAGGGTTTACAAATAAATCACACAACTCGTTGTATCGGAATTGTAATACAAAAGTGCGTTAATAAAAACTAAAAATCATTTATATCAGTCTTAATTTTATTACCATGGGTTCTGGTATGCGACTTACATTTCAACTACTGTAAATAGAGACTAGATTAAAATATAAATAAACGCAAATTATACGTTAATTGCTTTTTAATATTAACAAAAATATAACAGTGTCAACAATTATTATAAATACAGAGTATATCAACTTTGCAGTACGTTCCCACCTCTGAAACGTTTACAAAAACATTTTAGTGTCCCAGTAAAAAAAAACAATATGCCAATATGTATTTTTTGTAAAGATTTTGGCATCAGCGAGCCCAGTACTAAAATTTTCAAGAAAGTATGGACATCGTTAAAATTTATATGACATTTGTCAGTTTATTTTCAGCCCGATAGGGGGCGCTGCACATCGCGTACAATTGTTTTCGATATCGATATAAACACTTGCTTCCAATTAAAGAAAACAACGTATTTCTTATGAATACTCGAATTTAAAGTTTATTTTAACTATATGAATCGGAAACTTCGGTTATTGAATAATAGTTATGCTTAAAAACTTGAAGTTATATTGGCGCCGACAACGTATTAATGAAAATACTTACTTTAAAATGACTGCAATTTGGCCGACCTACGTCACGTCCTACGTTACGTCCTACGGAACTTTGAAAAAACGTTAAAAAATCTTATAATACTTGAACAAAGTGCTTCTTAACATTTACTGTGATCGAATAAACGTCACTGAGGTAGACTGCTTCACCAGGAATACCAAAATGGACATTTATTAAAAATTTTATAAATACTAACTTTTGACCGCGACTTCCGCGCGGATTTAAAAAAAACGCGTACGCACTATTCCAGATAGTTTATCTCGATGCCAAATTGCATCCAAATCTGATATTACTTACAACAATATCCATCCAATTAACAATCATCCATACATTTATATTAGTAAGAGAAGATTAATTTATGCTCCTGTAAAAGGATTAGTTTGGTCTGTCATGACACATGGATGACACCAATCTCTCTCCTCGAAAGAAAGAGATAACCTATTGTCAAATTCAATAGAAATGAGAAATTACATTTACACATAACTTGGCAGACAATGTAATTTATTGACTGTGTATATATTTTGGAATGCTTTAGTGTTTAAATTAATGATGCAAATATATAAGTTTGTTGAAGTCTAGATAGGTTACAATTTCACATTTCCATTGATTTCGTTTAGTGGTATCAATACGAGAGCTCTAAGGAAGTGGTCACTTTAGTGTTTGTGAAAACTTTTGCCTCTCCGCTGCTAACTTCTTCAAGGCTGCTGCGTACTGCCTTTGTACTTCTATGAGCCTTGTGTACTCATTATGTAAGGTAGCTTTGCGAGCTTTTTCATTATTAAACTTCTCCTCAACTTTCCTCACAGTTTGATTTACCCAGTCGACGATCGATTCAAATTGTGTCATAAATTCTTCCCTGTTTCTCGCAGATGACATCGCCCTTGAAAATAAATAAAGTTGAACATTACAGTATAAACAATGTTGAAAGAAAATTGCAAAGCCCCAATAGTCTAATGGTTACTGGCTACAGATCTAGCGGTCGCGGGTTCGAATCCCAGATTCGACTATTGTGAACCCATATAACATAAGTTTTAGTAACAAAATTAGTAAATTAACTAAAATCTACAAATATTTTATTTTATAAAAACGTAACAATCTTTCGAAATAGTGATACAAAAAAATCTTTGAGTTTTCTCAGAGGGAATGAAATAACTGACAATGTTTTTTATGAGTACCGTCAGCGGAAACCCGCGGTATAAATATAAACAAACTCACTCTTCGTAATTGTCTAATATGGAGTTAAGTAAACTCAACTCCTTCGTTGTATAAAGTTTCACTTCATACAGGGTGTTGTAAAATATAAAATACTGCTTTGTTTCTTTATGTTTCGATGCAACTGTAATAAATTCAATAAAAAAACATATTAATCAATATAATAACAATTGATAAGTACATTTTCAAGTTTACATCTTAAAAAACGAAATGAATGTTTCTTATACCTTTCATCATCATCAGGTTACTATACTCCCTTACTAAGGGGGCTCGGAACCTAGCCTATTATCTTGTGACAAGGCCATAGTCAACCTCCCTTGTCTCATGCAGGTTGCATCACAATGTTTTCCTTCACCATAAAGTGGAATATATTTAGTTATGAATTTCGAAAATCAAAAGACATATTGGTATATAGCGGGATTGAACCTGGATATATTGATTTCGGTCCGGGCTAGTTTTTAACTGAGTCACCAACGCTTATTTATGATGGTGCAATAAAGAGGTCACTCACCTTGATTATAAAGTTCCACAAATCTTTTTTCATACTGCAGCAACTCCGCCGTCCCCGGTATCTCGTCGACGGCCACCGTATACCTCAGTATTTGACGGTTCAACTTGCCCAGCTCCAGTCTGGTGCTGGCAATGAAACTTTTTAATTTCCCCTCCCTCTCTTGGAATTCTTTCAACTCGGCTGGCGTTAAAGGTTGTTCTTCAATTTCTGCTTTTGGATCCTTTGCTTTTCTACACAATAATTTATTAATTTAAGATTTATTTTATTAATTAAAAAGTAACTCAAGATATTACATTTATAAACCAAATAAAAATGTAAAAATTAGGGTTGATAATATTTTTAAAGAGTAGGGGACAAATGTGCGCCAGGGTCACGAGGTGTTCATTGACACGGCATGGACATCCGCAATACTAGAGGAAACACAGAATCATTGCCAGTTTTTGTTAGCACACCTTTGCATTTTTTATAATCTTTTTAGTGGTTTAGTTGTAAAGATGTTGGCAAACTTTACCTTAATTCTTCTTCTAATTTCCTATGCTGCAGATCTCTGTGTTGTATTACTTTTAATAATTCATTCCTTTCCTTGGCAAGATCTTTTAGGGATGCATAGAATGCTTTGACATTTTTATCACTGAAATTAAAAAAAAAAACATATAACGCCTTTTAAGTTAAATTTAGTGAAAATCATTGACAATTAACGTGGCTCTGCAGAGCTGAACATTGGCTTTCCGCGATGCCTTCCACTGTATGTATATTTCAAATACATTTTAGCAGAAACAGTACATACCTATAATTGTCAGATTTCATTAAATTTTGTGTAATATTTTTTAGTTTCGACAATGTTGTTGTATACTGTTGCTTTGCATCTTGCATTCTCTGTTCATGTTTCTTTTTTATTGTGTCCACTTCCGTACCCATTCTGTCTATACTATCTGTTAGTGTAGTTATATCTTGAGAATATTTAATTTTTTCACTCTCTTCAAGTTCCTTAGGTATATCTCCGGTTAACTCAGAATGTAAAACCACATAATGTATCTTCGTATCTGCTGACATGTTATCATTTCCTTCAACATTCAAATGTCTATCGGTCTGTAAAAATTGCCTACTCTTAATACATAACTCTCGATCATTACCAAGTGAGATAGGCAGAGAACATAAAATTATAACCGACGCTGTCCCGACAAACCTACACGTCCGTTCGCGATGTTCTAACTTAAAAGCTACAATCGCTTAACCACTTCGTACGTATTGAGCCGACGACATGGCCACAATATCTAATAGGACGCAGTTTTCAAATATGTTTATGAGAAAAAAGTCGGTCAGTAATCAGAGCAGGCGGATGACTTGCTTATTACTATTTATTGCTCTTCAATCGTTAATTTGTGAAAAGGTGCGGAGTTTACCGACAAGGGATTATTTTAAGCGGAACAGCGAGAACGGTTTTGATTGTAAAATTACACACACAAGCTTATTTTTTGGTGCTCTTAATACCACACTCGAGTTTGTCATCAATCTGAACAGTATAAGTACATCTGGTACAGTCTTAACCAATACAAGCAGAGGTAAATCATTATTAACTATAATTGTTACAATTCCTTACCTCAGTGGTTACTTCTGATGGATCAGCCAATGTCTTTTCATAATCATACTGCCAAAGATTAAAAGTAGCTTAAGTAAACGTACATACAAAACACTATACCATAGCATGTTCTAGCCTAGACAATTTTATAAAAAAAACTTACCAAACTAGTTTCAGTTAACATGACACAATACTTGATTAAAATATTTAAACGATAATAGAGTACTCACTAAGAAATCGAGACCTTCATCTCTTTGGGAGTCATCATGATTGTTAGTTACGTGCATCAACATTCTTTGGTCATACTCGGACAGAACTGCATTCACTTGTTCCAATTCATTTGAAGGAAACCCACCTTTCCTCTTTCTAACCCGACACGGCTTGTACAAATCCTATAAAGTAGATATACTTTTACACATAATAAAACTATTAAAAATGTTTTATGAACAGTGATGTATAAGATCTTAGATGATAATAATGTCAAATGTAACTGTTAACTTTAAGTCTATTATGAAAGATATAGAATAAAAGCAGAAACGCCAATAGTCTAATCATTAAAGGAACAGATTTCCGATCACAATGTCATGGGTAACAATCCCACCATTAAAATCTTGTAGTAAACCATATTCTAGAACTTGCTTAAGTTGAAATGGTAAAAGAAAATATTGGTAGATAACCAAAAATCTGCTATTTTATTAAAAACAATTACCTGTACAGTACAGAGATTTCTCAAAAGTTTTTCCTTTTGTAAATAGTAAGCTCTGTCAGATTCAAATATGTGATCCTTGTCATACTGCATTACAGCAAATTTCCTCAATTCATCCTCCTTTACTTCTCTAAATTCACTTGAATATTTAATGAGCCATTGTATGAGGGGATAAATATTTATAAAGTCTAAACCTTGTATCTGATGAGGTTCTATTATATAAGGGCACTTCATGGTTGGCAAAATTTTTACAATCTTTTCAGTTAAAGCACTGGAAAAAATAATAATTGACGTAACCATTGTATAATTTGAAGAAAATGTATATAATTTAAACAGAATGCTAAAAAGACAAGACAGTTTTATTAAGAATTAAACATGAAAAGTAAGTTTAAAACTTACATTTTTTTGCCAATTGTCAGATTCTCTTCAAATAAAAGGCTTATGTCGACATCAATGTCGCATAGTTCAATACACCATGATAGACCTCCCACAATTTTATCAAACGCAGAAAGTCCCTGCAGTTGAGCTCGATAATACCCAGCTGCGACCAGCGCATCACATATTTCGTGCCATTTAACAATTTGTTCGGCATCTTCACGAACTTCAACCTAAAGTAAATAATAAATTGACTAAGTTTAAAACATATACAAATACAAGTTTTTCTTAGTAACAGAACCCACCTTCTTTCCCTCCTCATCTACACCACTGTAAATATTGATAAGTGGTTTACTCCGAGTAAAAATATTTTTCTGCTTTGCTGCCATAATTTTTTAATTTTTGTTTCATTTATGGCATTCAATAAACGTTGGATTTGGCTTGTTTTAACACAAGTTTATTGCAATCTTGAATTGTTTGATTGATTGTCAAAAACATTGTATTATAGACATTGACGTCTACGAAAAGATTATAAATATTTTAAAGCCTAAAAATTAAAATGTACACGGGTTTTTTAGGAATTTATGGTATGAATAAATATCACATATAATATATCTGTGTTCGCACTATTTTCATTAGACCTCTATGCCTGCTGTCATTGTCATATCAACAAATGTTACTTAAATTCGAACCGGATCTATACCGTTTTTGCTCCGATTTTTGATAGTTCAAGAGAATTTATAAAATACCTAACATTTTTATAAGTTAAGGAAAAAGCAACTATCTTTTCAAAGCTACACACGTATCTTCATATCACATAACTGCGTCATGAACAAACTGCAAAGAGTCTTTTGCTGTAAGTAAAATATTTTGTTTTAATGTAATTTATTGTACTTCCATGTTCCGTGTAACTAAAACGATTTGATACTTTTATCCCAAACACAAAAGTATATAAAAAACAACAGTAATTATGTGTGGCATTATTATGATTGTCGTGTCTTGTTAATGTAGTTGTACTTATAGTTACTGCTTTATAAATTATTGTAATTTGTATATTGTGTATAAGCTGGTATGAATCATTTTGATTTATATTCAATTTAAGTTTCTACAAAAATATTTTTAGTGATTTAGAAATCTTATCTGTATTTTGAAATGTGGTTTTAAATCAGGTACAGGCACTTGAATGAAATTGAAAGAAAATTGTGATTTCATATTGAAATCATTATAGAGCTTTACCAGTGGGACATGGAAGTAAAATTTATGACTAATGTGAAATAATTTAGCATGAACAATCTACAATTCAGGAAATTCATTTCAGAGTTCATTGGATAATATTGACTCTGATCACTATTGACTATGGAAAGTCACATTGACATTGTTGATAAGATATCATCATTACTGGACTCTGAAAAGTACAGAGAAGCCCTGAATGTACCAAACAATGAGAAATATGCACAGAGTTTCAAAGAAAACTGTTGGGATCTGATACCAATAGTAATAAATAAGGTTCAAGACAATACTGTAATCTTAAAGCCATCATTGCATGGAGCATGTGAACAATTACTAAACATTATAGTTGAAAAAGCAACTCCTGAAGAAGCACTTTTGGAATTTATTGAACAAATAGAAGTGGCTAAAAATGACGCACAGTTTAGTATTATTTTGGTGCCATTGCAGCAACTTCTAGAAAGATTGAAGGCAAAGCGTGGTCGTTCATTAGAATGGTGTCTGAATTCTATTTCAACATACATTGAAACTATTCCCACCCCAGAATACTGCTTAGAACAAAAAGAGCGCCTGTTAATGGATTGTGACATTAATATTAGAAGAATAGTGAAAGTGTATTCAATGATTCCACCATTTTACAAACCTTTCATTGTAGAGCTGAAAAGTCAAGATACCAACATAAAAGTTAAACAAACTATATGTGCTTTCCTTGTCAGTCTTTTAGGAAAACCACTAATTTACATTGATTTGGATCCTGATTCAAATGACCAAAGTGAAGCGAGACAAACCTGTTCAACTCTAATACATGATATTTGTGTATTGGAAAAAAATGTCCTAAAGTTTTTAATGTATGTGGTTGAATGTAAAGAAAAGAAAGCAACAAAGGCAAATGAAGATTCGGAAGAAAATTTAGCACCATATGAAAATAAAGATAAAATTAATATGACTTCACTCGCTGGGTTGTTCTATGTTGTATTCTCTGGTCATTTCAATATATTGGATAATGCAATACCGCAAGTTTACAGTACGGAATATATTGTTCATACCACTCTTGTCACTGTAAATGAACTACTACATTATACTGAGTATGGCCCTCTAAGTAAAGCTTTGTCTGTGTGTAAAGAGATTTTAAATCGTCTTCCCGATAGTGTTACCCATGATGTACTATCAATACCAGTGCATTTTGACTTATTAAAGGGTTTAATAAATGTAGCAATATACTCTAACTATGAAGTTATTCGTAAAAGTGCAGTAAATTTGATAAGTATACATGTAAATAAATTTGTATACAAAGAAAGATGTTTACTTATAAAATATATATTTGAAATTGCAAACCATTCAGGAATGATTGGTTATGCAATAACATTATATAAAAATTCGATTAATGCATCATTCAAAAGTCCCAAGTTAGACGAATGTTTCACTGGTGATCAGCTTATGTATATGGTTAAAAAAATCTGTCATCTGCCCCATGGGGCACAATCTGATTTAATAGAGTTAGCCGACCAAATAATTACGGCATTAAACTTTTTAAGGTATCTCATAATAAAGGATACTTCAAATCAAACTGGTATTAAAAATAATTTATCATTCATTGAAGTGGAGTATTTAGAAGATTTAAGAACTGGTTTAAACTTATCTAAGGCACATTATGAACAGAAATTAAGAGAAATTGAAAACAAAAATTCTACAAAAAGAGTTGATGTATCTATAAATGTTGGAGGCAACAATTTGGACAATATACCTATTGAAAATAAAAGAGAAATACTGCTTTCTGCACTTAATGCTTTCCATTTGATCGAGGGCCTTGTAGCTAGGTTATCTGAATGTATAAATATCTCTAAAACAAGTGTAAATGTTTTATAACTGTACTTAGTTATTGAAAATAAAATGTATTTGATGTGAACTTGTTTTTTATCAGTCACTTACCTATACACCATCACTGAATTTAGCACATTGACTTTTTTTTTTAAGCTTTGAGAAGAAGCAGCAGGGCCATGCTGCCTCTCGCAACAATTTCAGTGAACAACCACCAAAGAGTTATAAGAAACTACTGTCAAAAAAGTGATATTCAGAAAGGAGAAATAGTAACAACATTACCACCTGAACAAGATGAACAATATGAACAGAATGTTAAGGATAGTATATTATCAAAGGCTCTAGATTTTGTACCTAAATTTGGATGGTCTGTAGAATCATTGAGTCATGGTGCAGAAGCAGCCGGCTACCCGGGCATAACGCACGGTTTATTCCCCAATGGTGGCGGAGACCTTGTACATTACTTTAACGTTAAATGTAATGAAGAGTTAGTACAGCAAATGAAATCTGTAAGTAGAATATTAATGATATTTATGAAAAGAATTATTCTACTTACTAACCTGTCTCTTATCAACAGTGGCCTAAGGAAGATTTGAAGAGTTTGGAAGTTCCTGTGAAGCTGATTGAAAATGCAATTATGACAAGACTTTTAATGATCCAACCGTATAAGTAAGTTAGTAGCTGCATCAAAAATAATTTTGGGATAGATTTTATAATAATGTTGAATGTTTCTTTTAGGAATACTTGGCCAAAGGCTATGGCAATTCAAGCTCTGCCAAATAATGTTCCAAATTCTTTAGCAACATTACTCTCCCTTGTTGATGACATTTGCTATCATACAGGAGACCGGAGTGTTGATGTAAGTCTCAAGCTTGCATTGATCTTAAAATCAATAGCTTGTAGGATTTAGATGCTTTATCGTGTCGGCTGCTACTGTTGTAAATATTTCGTTAGGATTGTGTTTTTTTTAGTTCAACTGGTACATTAGAAGAGTGGGTCTTGCTGGAATATACAAGGCGTCAGAACTGTTCTATCTGACAGACAATACTCAAGATTCCAGTGGTACAAGAAACTTTGTCAAATCAAGAATTGGCGATGCTGAATTAATTCAAACAGCACTAAATATGAATCCTGTCTCTGTTGCTCCCCAAACATTGACTGCGGCTTTTGTTACGGTAGGTGCACTCAAAATGTGTACAATTTCATTTATTCACTAGCTATCTTGACATTTCGATAATTTTATCCCATAGTAATAGGAAGGGAATTTGGGATTCACTTAAGCGTGGCAGAATATAGTAATAAATCCTATCAATTATTTCCACCACACATGGAACTACCCAAGAAGGTCGCAATTTTGCGGCAGTGCATTACTCAATAGAATAAGTCTATTGCGAAATATATGTGAAGCGCATCAGATTGAGAGAGATAAGTTAGTTACAAGCATAAAAGTTAACTAAAATTTTTTTCTTACATAAGGTAATCACAGACAATGTTATAAAGCAAAAACGTCACCTTGAGATTGTGAAGTGTGGTCGTTTTTTTTATTTATTTTGAATGTAGATTCATGTGCATGTAACTAGCTCACTCAATCTCAATATATTGCTG
>JAODUI010000004.1:3545812-3602179 GCA_027563995.1 Papilio gigon | reverse complement strand
GTCTTCCGGTCTAAAGGAGTTTCCCTTTTAGGCGGTGGTAAAGGGGGAGGTTCCGGGGCCCGGGGCGGCCGGGCCGGGGTTTCGGGGCGGATTGGGGAACCCCAGCCCCCCCCCGCGCCCCTGCCAGCCGCGCTCGAGCGCGCCGCCGCCGCCGCGCACCACCTACTGCACCAGTACCTGCAGGTAACACGATAGAACACGCTCATACCTACAGAAAACAATTTAAATGACTAATATACGGACGTACTGCTACTGCTTTAACAACATATTTTTCAAATGTATGAAATCTGTTGACCAGTTTGTGTTGTATGTGTGTCAGCGCTGCAGCGAGGTGTTCGCGGCGATGGGCGGGGCGGGCGCCGGCACGGCGGGCGAGCTGGTCACGCTGCAGGCGGTGCGGGACGCGATGGCGCCCTGCAACACCACGCTACAGGATTTGCTCAAGTAAGTGTAATAGTCGGCAATACATCTTGTTCTCGACGTACGTAAGTTATAATTTCAAAGTGATCTGACTATAATTAAATATGTATATTAAATTTATTATAGTTAGATTATTTTATTAATATTTCAGTGAGGCTGTGGAGAGCTTGGCGCTGTCGGCTTGCGAGAGCGTGGACAACGCGGACACTGACCCCGCGCCCAGCTCCGAGGCTGACATACCGGACTTGCTCACACCAATCTCGCATTCTGGGGTCAGTTATCACGTGCAAATGGTTTATTGTATACAATAAATTACAGCCTATATAGCAAAAATATCTTATGTTCTTGTGTTTATAAAATTAAATGTGTTTTCTTACTAAAGAGAAACAATGTTTACGTTGAATAAATGTTATGAATCGTTTTGATAACTTCTGGTTCCTGGTTCTAGACATTATTAATCTTACTTAATATCATTTCCATTTATCATGCGAAGAAATTGGATTACTTAAATTTGGTAAGCAATAGTCAGATATTTCTCATTTCACATTCTCGACTCACACTATGTGAGTTACTAAATATATTGAGATTTTGTATATTCTGATGAGTTTTTATTATTTTTGTTATGTCAAAGAGATTGGGTGACCTTACAATATATTTTTGTTCATATGTTATGTCAGTGGAAATTGACAAGTTACATGTGTATAGGCGACGCCGTTGGGTTGCCGGCGGCGCGAGCGCGTGCGTCGCGTGCGGCCCAAGTCCGTGGCCGAGCAGCAGTGCAGCAGCAACGAGATGCTGTCACTTCCGCCGCTGCACGCGGAGGCGGCTGACGCGCTCGCGGACCTGCCCGCGCACACTCTAAGGCATCTCGTTAAAGGTAATACAAAAGATAATTAATCCGGACCCCAACTATGGGACGAAAAAAAGACTATGGAGACCTTTACTCAATGTCGTCGTTTTCGAAAATAGACCGAATTGTTTCTAAACAACATTTGCTTTGTAATGATTATTGTATTCATATAAAGTATTTATAATTTCCAGGGCGTCCGCGTAGGGCAAAAACCCGGGCCCCCTCTCGGCCCATCACCGATCAGTCACAAGATATTGATGAAGGTATTACGAAGACAATGTTCACAATAATAACGTTTGTAGATAGCCACTGACTACTCATTGAAGGCAACAAGAAATGCCTCGTATATCTTAGAGCGTGACTGACAATTTGATTAGTCAATATTAGAAATAATGTTGTAAATGTGTTTGGTGTGTCGGGTAGGTCTGGAAGAGTTCTGGCGCACGTGCCGCACGCCGCCGGGCAGCGAGGAGGCGTCGCTGTCGGCGCGCACGCCGCTGACGTCGCGCTCGCTGCACTCGCTGTCCTCGCTGGCCTCGCCCTCGCCCGCCTCGCCCTCGCCGCTGCCCGCCTCGCCGTCGCCCTCGCGCGCGCGCCACTCCCCCACGCTGCAGCGCGACGATACTATGTACGTATTCAAATTATAACCATTGAAAAAAACATTTTCAGCACACTAAACATAATTAGGAAATACTCAGAAAGGCAAGTGTTTATTGTTTTCTAAACAGATACAACTAGACTCCTTCAAGAAACGACCATACAGTATTCTAAGACATCAAGTGTCTTGTCAAAAATATGAATGTAATAAATTTATTGTGTTATTTACAAAAATACTATAGCATAATTTCTATTGTTTAGAAATAAATACGTCAACTTCTCAGCTATGGAATGTCATTGTTACAAAATTGTTGCAGGTACAGCGTGACCTCGGGAGAAAGTACTCCGGTGTTATTGGAATGTGGTACGGGATATACAAACATTAACACAATATACATACAATTATTATTTATTGATAATATCTAACTTGTGTGCACAGAAGTATCTCGCTGCAAGTCGTCTGACAACGTGGGCACGCGCGCGCCCGCCACGCCGCCGCCATCGCGCTCCTCTGACAACGTCAACACCATGGGTGAGAGAGACTGCCGCTGATGTTGCCACACCCTGCCATTGCCATTATTCACTTGCTACAACACTGTCATAAATTCTTATTAAATTGATACAAATTAATATTAATTATCATCCATATAAAATTAATAATAATATATACAGCATATACTTTTAAAATCCTTTACCATAAAATCTATAAATGTAGTACTCTTTGCACATCACAATCCTTAAACGAAAGTCTTACATACTGCAAACGGGGTAAACAGTGTTACTCTATTTAAGTTTTTCGTAAAGATCTAGCGAAGATATTATACTGTGGCTGCAGCGCTAGATGTAATAGGCGGTATTCTAGCAAGTGATGTTTTTTTTTACACCACATTTTGTTTAGCTTTTAAAACAATGCTACCCACCAGCTTCCGAGGCACAAACCACAGCTTGTGTCAGTCGTGACGCTAAGCGCTAATGTACATCTATATTGGGGTTGTCATTCATCATGGGTGCTTCAAAAGGGTTATGAATAATGTATGTATGTGAGGCGATCGCTTGGTTTGACGTATTGTGTTCTGTGACGTAACGCGTTGTGGGCGTACGTAGGCAACGGGTGCGTGCGCGGCGCGGGCAAGGCGCGGCCGTGGTCCGTGGCCGGCGTCAACGCGGACCCCGCCGCGGCCGCCTGCACCACAGGTACACTAGCTTCTCCCGCCTGCTGACACAAATACTAAATGCCTGTCTACTAATTTTTGTCGCGTTAACTTACAATAAATAAAAAAAAATGCAAAGAAGCCTTTTCCGTAAAATTTTCTTTGAAACGCAAAGTTTTGATACATAAGTTTGGCAGTGGAAATCACAGTTATCGTTTTCATCAGCATTTTAACTTCATTCAGGCAAAAATTAGTACGGCGAGGCTCTGTACGCTTGAAATGAGATTTTGTGTAAAATTATTGGTAACCTGTAAAGTTAAACCTATTCTTGAAGTCTTCATTGTTAATTCATTTTTTCAATCAGTTTCATTACATTTGTAATAAAATTTTTATTTTAAACATGAAATCTCATAAAGGAGGTCATTGTATTGATTTCATTCTAATGTAACTAACAAAATTATGTTCGGTTTTAACTTAATTATTTAAGATTTCAGTTATTAGTTTCACTGCGCACCTCGTGCTGGGTGTACATTAAAATCTTTATTTGGTATTGAAAATAAATAAGTACAAAGGATAAAGACTTAAGTTTCCCAAGATGTTACATACATAATATTACTTACAAATCATAAAAATACTCTAAAAATATATACGACGCTTAAATACATATAAGAAGTTGAATCCACTTATTATCATAGAAAATATGGCCACATTGCTATTATTATAATTTTGCACGTTGAATGTTCTATTTTCTAAATTTCTTACATTTCTCTAAAAATGATATTAATTTTTTTCTAAAAATTCTATATAAAAATACACTAGCGCAGTTATGTGCTCCACTTTTGCGCATCAGCATGTTAACCTAATAATATTATGCACGGATGAAAAAAGTACTAAATTACTGACATCCCGAAGTGGATGTTAAGAATACTGACTCTATAGAATAATATAAAACAATTAATTTAACTCTAGATATATAAAATGTTGAACATATTTGTGTTTTGTATGTGTCAAACTGTCTAATAACTATTTTTCTTAGATACTAAAAGGTATAAAGGCCAGCGAGAGATCGTGAACACGAGGAAAAAATGTCAACCTACATTTAGAAAATTCTGTAAAGAATTCCTTAACTAAAAAAAAAAAATAATGAGATTTTCCCGCTAAATAATTCTCCACAGAATGCATATAATTTAGAATAAAACAATCGAAGAAGTTTGGTTGATCTCTTGAAAGTAAAGAGATTTTTTTTTAAATGTCAATATTCTCGCTGGCCTTACTGTGATATAAGTGTGCGACGTAAGTTGTTGAGGGTTGTTGTGACGGTGCGTGGTGGTGGTCGACAGAGGGCGTGGAGGGGTGCGTGGGCGGCAGCATCGTGGGCATCACCCCCGGCGCCGCACTAACCAGTAACCAACTTTCTGACGCTATTCTGTACTGACTGCGCTCTGTATGTGCCGTGCCGTCCGCCTGCAATACGGTAAAACGCTCGCACGCCGCTTTAAATGTTACCATAGATTTATTGTTTCTTTTATTCAAAGCACAAACGTGAAGCTACGATCTACGACCTATGACCATAACGCAAAAAAATAAAAAAAATGTATGAGATTTTTGGGTATTCTACCCATCTGAATTTCTTGGCGAATTCCGTGCTAGGCTCATTGTAAGTATCCGAGAATAATGTCAGTGTATAAATGGAAAACCAAGATAGGTTTTAAAAAAAACAAAGGGACTTATTTTGTATTATATTGACATTTTAAATTTGATGGGATTTTAATAATCTTACTTTATAACTGAAATAATTTGGGATATCAAGAAATCAATAAATCGTGTCGTTTCACTTTTGTACTTTGTATTATATATTTTAACGTTTTTGTTATAATTTGTACGTCCCATTGCGTCATTGCGGGGTATTTCAAAATTTTAAATACTAAAATTAAAGTGACCGAGATCATGTTCCAAGCATGCGTTTATTGCACGATACGGGATAAAACTATCATTTGTAAGTAAGAAATATTTAACCTGCATGAATTCATTTAGTCGTAAACGATGCCGAAGGTAGTCCTTTTAATGTTAATCGATTTATAAAATATTTGTAGCAATATAAAAATATTGATAAGTAGCTTTAAATAGCAATTATATTGTAGTAATAATTAGTACTTGAGAAGAATGGTATTTTAGGTTTTTTTTATTTAAATTTCAAGTTATTATTGTTGTTTAGATTTATTAGATACTGTTATAAAGTTGAAATAGTCACTGCCAGCTAGTTTTTTATTGTGAGTTTAAACTGATGAAACATCTAAACAAAAACATGTTTTTTTTAATGTTGTTAAAGCAATGGTAATCCACGGAGTGTTTGTCTGTATGCCGTCTAGCTAAATAAATGCATGAATATCGAATATTTACTGTTGTTTGATAATGGCTTAAACTATCGTCTCTAATTAGGAATTATATTTCACTAATATGTTTTTTTGTAACAACAGGCTCAATGTTACGAGATCGTCCATTAACACCAGGTTAGATTTATTAACTTTTTTATTATGTACGTTGTTTTTAAATTTCCATTTGCTAACAATTAATTACAATAAGTATTGAATCATCATGCCGTGCATTAAGTCATGGGTTATGACCATCATCAGCCTTTGTCTGCCCACTGCTCGTCCTTCCGCCACCAACGACTTCCCGCCGTCTGTCACTAAGACGTCAGTCCAACTGGTGGGAGGGCTCCCCATGCTCTTTGTCCTTATTATGAACCATTGGCTATATTTTAATATACAGAATTTTATCATGTTTCACATTTTAATACCTCGCTACATTAATTACTTTATAAAAAGAGTTCGGCAACGGTAATAATTCGTTTTTGTTTTTCCAGAAGGCGCGGAGTCGTAGACGCGACCGGGAGAGACATGCAAGTGATAAGATGAGCAGGGTTCAATGTCCAAGTGTAAACGGTTGTTATATGGATTCTATCCTCCGAAGCTCACGATTGTGCCAGTTAGAATATTAAACGATTTAGTCTAGTTGTTGGCTTACAACGGAGGTTCTAATACTTTGACCGGGGCTGACTCTAATGAGAGGTAAACCGCTCGGAAATAAGATGCGTTAAGGGCAACCCTAAAGGAGATTGTCTTTCGTTTATTTGTCTCCGTGAAAAAAAAAACTCGACGCTAATTAAATACGGAATCGAAATATTTAGCCTTACTTTGGTTAAAATAATGATTAAATCCGGTCAAGAATAATCACGAAGTTTTAATAGTTATTTTAACAGATGAAGTCTCCAATGTTACCAGGGCATTGTATTCGTAACAAATGGTATTAACAATTATCTTCGATAGCAATAGATTTGTTTCGATTTCAACATTTGTAATATTAAATCGATTTGTCAAATTGTCGATATATTACATAGTGAATGGTACTAATTTAATGATAATTTTTATATGAGTCATAATAAAGTCATATATAATTTAATAGTTTGTAAGTTTGAAACAATTATATAATCATTTCATGTTTACTGTGATTCATTTAGTATTAAATGCATTTCGTTTGTTTAGTGACCGCGATGATTTACTTTAAATGCTTTATTGTTTGTACACGGTGTAAATCAATATATTTATTTCAATTTTTGTGTAATTGTTAATTATCATTATGATGTATTTTAATATTTAATCTTAGTTCTATAATTATTATTATTTTAATGGTGTTTTAACTAAAATATATATACATTCAAAATGAAATATTTGCTGGAAGACGTTACTTTGTGTGATTTTTTGCTTATAACTAACCTACAATTTTATATTTTATTAATTTTAAAATGTCATCACAATGTATAGAGGATTTTTTAAACTATATTCAATACACATAAAATTCATAAACGGTTTTTAAATCTATAATTGTCTCAAATCTTTTGTCTAACTAGTGCTTCCAATTTTCGTGCATGTCCTATTGTCAATTTATTGGTTTACAACCTTCACATAGCTACAATTAAAAATCCTCTAAGATTTTTTTTAAAAATAAATATAGGAACCTAGTCATATGGCCTACGATCAACCGTGGGTCTCCACTGCTGATGCACTTGGACAGATGACACGGTTTTTTGTGATACAGCAGATGGTACTCACGGTAGCAATACGCACAAAATTATTTTAACTCAAACGTGATAAGTTTACCAGTAATTTACATCAGAACTAAATTTATCTATATTAGAATTCTTCCAATTCAGACATTCCTTGATATGTACAGAGATCGAGTGCGGATTGCGAGACACGTGTGATTTCAATATGTAGATATAAGACGATGTGTTAGCGTAGCGTAGAGTAGTCCCGAGGCGGCGTAATGTTCAATTCCAGTACGGTGCGGACACGTAGGCCGCGCCCCCGTAACTTTAAGTGTTCATTAGAATAACTATTTGTAATATCAATTACTCTTCCCTCGTCGTTTGAGTATAAGGCTGTATTGTATTGGATTTTTTCTTGTACGTAACTTGTAGTTATATAGTGTACTATTGCTAAATTATTTTATAGTATTTTTATATTCATTCCAGTTTGTGTTATAGCTTCTTGGTACCAGACTGATTTTAGGTACATTTATTTTATGGTGCAATTTATTTTAGAGCGTTGTGATAATCTGTTTTAAGGTACATTATACTATACAGCAATTTATTTGTGTTGTTATTTATACCTCACCACCGCTCCTTCCTCGGTCGACGAATCAATATCCATTTAATACCGCAGGCAAATAAAAACACAATGTTGATTGTATTTTAATTATATTTACATTCTTAACACATGACAATTGCACCCAACAATCGTTCTATTGACTACTGCGCATGAACGAACGAGGTTATATTTCAATTTTGTTTAACACAACAAAATTATGAAGTTTACGTTCATTTCATCAAATAATAACCATTCCTAACGTTCACATATTGGATCACATTTATTAATATGTACACAATATCTATTAACTTCTATTGAAAATCAGTCTATATGTATTTGCTATTTATTGGAAGTGGATTTGAGTATGATTCAGTGCTTAGATATTTTTTCAGTCAAGAAATGTAAAAAAAACTGCAATAAAAAGATTTTAAATGACAAAAAAATTACAGGTTAAAACTATACAGTTCGTAATTGATTAATTTCTATATGATTTTTTTGTTTTAATTCACTTATCAATGTACTACAAATTGATGATTGTTGTGTGAATCCTAGTAACAATTAAAAAAAAAATTGTCCAATATAAATCTAAACAATTCTTTTTGATTTCAATATATATATGATGATATACATATTATATATAGTGAAGTAGAAATCATCAGACTTACAATTGTAAGTTTTTCATAAACGCCAAATTATATAATGGACATATTACAGACATGTATGTGTACACAACAAAAGTCGTCGTTCCCTTCATAATATAAAAATAAAACTATTATACTGTTGTATCTAGTATAGTTTAGTCTAATATTCGTGTTATGAAATCCTAATCACAATTTTAACTAATTAATCAATCTTAACTATTAAGAGACACATTATTTATTACTATTTATTAAATTATCATAGAAGTACAAAAATTTCGAATTACATCTATGTTAAAAATAAACATTCCGCTTGCATGTCGCAGAAAACTTGTCAAAAATAAAGATATTCTTTCTTAGACAGCATATTAACGCCGCATACAACACACGGATCATTACCTGATAAAGTAACCAATATGGACAATTTGTTAAACAGGCAATATTGACATTCTCATATTTCTGCATGATTTTAGATTTAATTGGTACATAAAGGGCCGCGGGGCGGGCACCTTCCATCCACGGAGGGCCTACCTCTCACCTTCTCCATATTTACTATCTTGTTAATAATCTGACGCCAAAAAAGTATTGAAATATTATTTTGAGATCAAAAAAACATGATCTAACATTATTATTTTTTTTAACTCATCAAAAAAATAACTCATAAACAGTTCTGTAGTTTAAATGTGTTCAATAAATACAGATCAACCATTTTTTTTTATCAACTCATCTTAAATTAGTACAAATAAGTAGGAAAACAATAATTATTCTAGTCTCACCGAGCACTTAGGAGGCAAATCTGTGAACCAACTGCAGTCTTACGAGAGCACTACACTTGCACTGTCACACACTATAAGAGAATCTTCGTGCGAGCTGGCGACGATGACGTCACCCTTGCTGGTGCTGTGCTCCACAGTCTCACTTAGCGCCCGGATCAGGCACTGGGCGTTGCTTCCTTCTTTGGTTCCTCCAAATTGCTCACATTCTTGACGTCATCTTTTGAATCCTCATCTATGAAACAAAAAAATAATTCAGATATTAAAAAACTAGCTGATCCCGTGCGGCACCCGCATGAACTTCTCGCAATTTTTTCCAATTTACTCATCCCCTAAGTTTAATAGCGTGTTAAAATAAACCCAAATTATCTAATAAGTATGCTTCTTTGTACATAAAGAATTATTCAAATCTGTACCGTGGTTGCTGAGATCGTAAGTATATTAATGTTATGGGCTGTTTTGACTAAATATATTGTTTGATGTGTGATGTGATGTGATATGTTGTGTTATGTGATGTATCAATGTATAAAGTCTTACTGTTGGCGTCGTCCTTGTGGTGCGCGAGGTCCTTGTCGAGGCGCGGCCGCTTGCGCTGCGGCGCGCGGTACGAGCGGTTGTCGCGCCGCCCGCCCTCGCCCTCGTCCTCCGAGTCCGACAGCTCTCCTTCGCCAGTTATACGCTTGTCCTGCAACACCCACACCATATTAATAAATTTGTATATTTGATTAAATATTAGTAGCGAAGCGCGATTTTGGACTTGCTAACTACATGTCTGACAAATTTAATACCATTTACATAAGGAATATTAGCATATATTTTTTTTAATTTCAAACAATACCTTTTCACTTTGTGGTAGCCTTTCATCTTTGTCTATTTTATCTTCGTCCTCAGATTCATCATTGACGGCATCTTCTGGAATGGCTTGCACCTACAAGCAACGCGAAAGACATTACTACTGAATAATTTTTATGTTTGGAATTAAATTTTTGGATATTATAGAGTATGTCCTATATAATTTTGTCAATGCATTATCACTCTAAAAAAAATCTGTTACCTGAACGCCAGGTGCATGCGGCAGCATACGAAGGTTCTCAAACAGCCTGTTCTTAATCTTCTCCAAGTATTCAGGTGTGTTCTGATTGGACATGTTGCTGGGAGATATGTGCAGTTTGAAATCGGGACCAAAGTACTCAAAGTAGTCATTGTAGGGCAGCTCGTTTGCTATTTCAACACCAAGTGCTACTGATGTCTCGTACGTCCAACAGCGCGAGACGTTGCGAATTGTGTATCTAAAATCAACATAATTAAAATACAAGTCTTCAATTAAAAAAAAAATAATATATATAATTAATTTATTCTTGTTTAAATAATACACCCTTGTGAAGAATATAATTGTTTGTGGTAAAATTCTTGTACTCACCCTCCCCCACCAACAAGAAGGAATGGAAGGCCAAATCTCTTCACCAATTCTACGCAACGTCCATGACCGCGCACCGTCAAGTTGAAGCAACCCAGTCTGTCACCTAATCGATATAAAACAAATTAAAAATATTGAATTTTTCAATAAACCATGAAATTCTACTGTCATGAATATAAGAAGGATAAAATGTTCTTAGTTTGTTTTTAATATTAGCAGGTTTTTGTTAATTTCTTGTACCATTCCATCTAAGTTCTAGACCTGTGCTAGACTATAGTATGCAATATATCTACAGGCGGGATTTGAACCTTCGACCATGTGATCCGAAATCAGTACCTTTAACAATTTAGCTATGTAAATGCAATTATTTCGAGTGTAACCCTCAGTAAACTGCGAGTATAAAATACCTGTAAGAGAGTCGGCGCCACACTGCAGCACGACCGCGCTAGGCTGGAACGTCTCCATGACTTTTGAGATGATGGGCACAAAGATAGATTCATAGGACTCGTCGTCCATGCCGTCGCGCAGCGGGATGTTCACCGCGTAGTACTTGCCCTTGCCGGCGCCAATGTCACGCAAGTCACCTAATAACATTTTACTTTTTATCTTATATCAAAAAAAAGTATATTAATTGTTTCAATAACTTAAAACAGATTTATTTAGTATGTAGGGGTACACAACAGTACTAGTAATTAATCATTTATAATCGAAATACAAAAATATACATTGTCAGCCATAGACCTATCCTAATGCCTTCCACAGCGTGCAGTTTTACCGCCTTTCTAAGCCAACGACTTCCTACAAAAATATACATATACAAAATATACAGACCTGTCCCGGGGAAATATTCTCCATATTTATGAAAGGAAACAGTCATAACACGGTCAGTTGTGTAAAATGCCTCCTCTACACCATCTCCGTGGTGTACATCAATATCAATGTACAACACCCTCTGGTGATACTTCAGCAGCTCCAGTATACCCAGCACAATGTCATTCACGTAACAAAAGCCTGAAGCCTCAGATTTCTTAGCGTGATGCAGTCCTCCGCCCCAGTTAATGCAAATTTCAGATGCCTAAAAAATTTTAGATATTTGAATATATGTGAACATTTAAATTGTAACATAATCTGACATGATTTCATTTTATACCTTTAGGTTTTTAACATTAAATTGAATTTACATAGATATTTAAAACCAAGGGTCATTTTATAAAACAGCACCGCTAAATTATGTAAATTTGGAGAAAGGCAGAAGACTATTTTAAATGTTAAGTATTTGAGTCTTACTTATGATTGAATTTCGAACAATGTATGACCATTGATTTATTACAATTGTATGTATAGTTTATTAGAATATATTGCTAGAACTTTAAATTCGTACTTGAAACTCATAGTCAATAAAGAAGCTCACCGAACAGAAATACACTAACTATTTACCTGCTTATTTAATTTCACAGCTGCTGCCACAGATCCTCCAGCTGACAGTTGACAGAATTCATACAGTCCGTCAAATACGGGACAATCTTCACCGACATTGACTAAAGGAACATGTTAAAGATAAGAGCATGAATATAATGAACTATTATAAATTATAGCACACTTCAAATCAATCACTAATAAGGGTAAGCAGCAAATAGATTCAAATATAAGTAGTAATATCAAAAATCTTGCTGGTTCCAGTATATACATAATTCATACAATGTTCAGTCCCCAGAATTTTGACGTCTACTGTATTAATTATAAAGCAAATGATACACACTCCTTTAAATAGAATTGTACTACAATGTCAATACTCAAAAATAACTAAAACTTCAGATAAATGTTTTTGACCATAGTTTCATTTCAAATGGCCTGTCTATATAAGTATTTTAAATATCTTTAGTAGTCAGATATCTATTACCTATCACAACTTTACATCTGTACATATATCAGTGATTCTTTGTAACACTTAGAATTATTTGTTCTGCCTTTGTATTGATTTTGCCCCTTATTAATGAACTGAATGGAAATGTAGTAATATAAGATTTAAGTAACTTACATCTCTGCATTTGTTTATTGTATTCATTCATGTTATCAGGTCTGATTGACCGAAGGAAACGAATATAGTCATCAGAGTGGAACTTTGTCATTTCATCTGCAGTTGCTTTATGTGGACGCTATATAATTAAAGAAATTAGTTAACTATCAATTAAGTATTTTCATATTTAAATTTAAAAAATGTAATATTTGAATACATACATATATTTCCATTTTTCGGTATAGCCCATAATTCAGTAATAAATTATGTGTCATACGTATACGGTGCGGCTTCATGGGATGTCCCTGACCATAGTAATAATTCCCAATATCACCTAAAATTAAAAAAAAACATTGATGAGTATAATAGTTTTAATGAATAGTAATTTTAACTTCTTAAGCGAATGTTACTCAATTAATTTATTAGCTTGACACATTTCAGTCTGTATCTCTTCGAGAGAAAAGAGAACAACGTCTAGTGGACCAATAGCAACGAAGAGCGCTGTACAGACGCCATAAGCTGACTTGAATAACAATCGCATAAAAAAAATAATAAGAAATTTGATGCAACAAACATGTACATGATGCATTATTGTATGTTTCGTATGATGGGATCACTAGAATAACAAAAATAACTTATTTTGAACTTTACAATATGAAGTAGTATGATGTTTTATACTTACTGTCGTAGTAATAGCAAACCCTTTTCTTACTATGAGGTTGCATAGCCATTATAGAAGTGATTAAATACAATAATGTTTATCGTTATTGCTAATATTACAATTGTTCAATAAGTAAAGAAATACACTAAACTTTAATTCTTTCACTTATATAGCGGTAGCTGTAGCGGCGGGCGCGAGGGAATCAAACGAAACGATGAATGAAAATGAACGAGAATGATTAAACAATGTTTCAAGGAGTCAAATAATTTGAATGAATGAATAAAAGAATGATAGTTGATGCTTGTCAACGTCAAGTTGTCAAAGAGTTTTATAAATAGAGTTGACATCTGCGTACACCTGTTACGGATGGTAACAAAAAATAAGCTAAATCTCTAAAGCAATAAAGGTGCCAAACACCTTTGACTTTTGAATCCACAAATGACAAATCGATGTAAAACATTTTTCTGCTTTTATTTTGTTTTGCATAATTCTACGACCTTACTTTAATTTTGAACTGACTAAGAATAAATACGACTAAAAATATTCAAGCCACATATATGGTCATAATAAATAGTCAAGTCACAAAAATCATGTCCAGCCTCATCACATTGGGGGTTTGTCGTTAGGGGTAACAATTATTTTCTGAAGATCTCTATTTCCCTTGGTCACGCAATCACTCGACAGTGATTTGATCAGAGAATTCAATATTCATAGTTAAGACAGGACAATGTCTGTAAGGTCAGGTAGTGCATACATATGAATGTTATAAGTTGGTCACAATTTGCTTTTACAAAATTTCATGTAAAAATCATTTTTTACATAAAATTGAATTCACGCAGTTGTTGATCTAGGAACAACTCTGAATGAATGAATTAAAAAAATTCATTCAGGAATCAGTGGTCTATAAAATGACCAAGTTAAAATAGAAGTGAATGAGGTCGCCACCGTCGAAAATATTGCAAGCTAATTGGTTGGATTCATAAATCCGCTGGAAATTTCGTTACGACGGCGGTAGTTCTAATTTTCGCCACCATCAGATAAGATAGCCAACCATTTTTACCATTCACTTTGCTCTCAGGTCGATACCGCGATTGCATTCCATTCTCAGTTTTTCTCTCTCTTGTAAAAGCAGTGGTCGAGGTGAGACGTCTTTCCGTTTTGGAACTTTATATCAGTGCTAATATTTTACTGTGTTTAAGTCAATTGACTTTACTTAAATTTATTTTATGTTTTACTGCCAAGTTTTATTTTCATAAAAAGCTGTATTCCGATATTACATTCCATTTAAATACCAATATTTCGTTAATTGCAGTGCCCTGCTTCAATCAACGAGTATAACATCTGAATTTATTAAGAGCATCCTGAAAGTTTCTTCAACACCAGAAATGTAAGTCTTTTTAATATAACAAGTTTAACATTATTTCATCTTTATTTTTGAGCCGTAAATTCGTCACGTATGTTTTTTTTTTTTAAAACATGGCAAAATGATTGTGGCTTACATTTCTTACGATTTGATGACATGATGCGTCGATCGATTGAATTCAATACATATTTTGTAATAGCTTTAGATTATTCGTAAGGAAAAAATGTCATGTTCCTATTTCTAAATGTTAATTGATTGACGGACCGCCATTTTGAATAGTGTTCATGGTTTACTAAGAATGTCATGACGATTTCACATTTATTTACCTTTTATCTAAAACATGATGAAAAATAGTTAAAAAGTAGTTTATATTTTAGTATAACGAAAATTGTTAATAGATTGCTTGAATGTTCGAATTAATTTGTTCACTGTATAAACATTTGCGCATGACATGACATGCGTGCCTTGCGCGGTCTAACCTTTTACTTCAAGTATTGATTTTATTGTTGGCCCTCGCTCATTATACATACTTTAATACGTGGTTCCTGTATTTTATTTCTACACTGATATATGATTACGGTGTATTTTTTTAAGTTACGATGAGGTTTGTGCAATTGAAAATCTGTAAACTCTGCATGAGCCTGCTAACGATGTCGTGGCTGTCGCCATCTTGTAACAATGTATTGATTGCCTTTGCAATACAGCTAGTGAAAGAATGGTGATTGATCTGAAAGGAAAGAATAGTAATTTAATCTAAATCACATAATGTAAAAGATGTTTTTTATATCCAATTATCGTAATGGTTTGTAAAGAAACATTAATTGATGATCTTTATTTTTTATATCAGGTCAGGAAATTGGAATAATAGTCGCGGAGGCAGCGGCGGTTCCAAATTTGGTAATCATGGATCAAAGTATGGTGGTGGTGGTGGCGGAAGCCGATTCGGAAATTCTGGTGGTTATGGCGGCGGGAAGAAAGAATTTTCCGGTGGACAAAATATGCGACGTCCTAATTGGGATACTATGACCTTACAACCATTTAATAAAAACTTTTACAACCCACCGCCAGAGGTATTGAAAAGATCACAATATGAAGTTGAAGAATATAGAAACAAACATGAGATTACTGTGAGTGGAGTGGACATACCAAATCCGATCCAGCACTTTGAAGAAGGGAATTTCCCAGACTATGTGATGCAAAATATTTGCAATATGGGTTACAAGGAACCCACACCAATTCAAGCTCAAGGTTGGCCCATAGCTATGTCAGGGCATAACTTAGTTGGAATAGCTCAAACTGGTTCAGGCAAAACTTTAGCCTATATATTGCCTGCTATTGTGCACATCAACAACCAGCCTCCTATTAGGCGTGGAGATGGACCCATTGCTTTGGTATTGGCACCAACTAGAGAGCTAGCTCAACAAATTCAACAAGTAGCATGTGACTTTGGGAATGCTTCATATGTACGCAACACGTGTGTATTTGGCGGCGCGCCCAAAAGGGAACAGGCTCGTGATTTAGAAAGAGGTGTAGAAATTGTGATTGCTACACCTGGTAGACTTATTGATTTCTTAGAAAAGGGAACTACAAACTTACAACGTTGCACATATCTTGTACTGGATGAAGCCGATCGCATGTTGGACATGGGTTTTGAACCTCAGATTCGTAAGATCATCGAGCAAATCCGACCTGACCGTCAAACGCTTATGTGGTCAGCCACTTGGCCCAAAGAGGTTAAAAAGTTGGCCGAAGACTATTTGGGCGATTACTTACAAATAAACATTGGATCTCTACAACTCTCTGCCAATCATAATATTCTACAAATAGTTGATGTTTGCCAAGAACATGAAAAGGAGAACAAGTACGTAAATGCCTTGTTTGTTTAATTTTATTTTCCATGTAGTGATGATTTCTATATTAGTATGAGATTCGCTGATTAAAATAATAATAATCCTCTAAGAAGATCTGATTGAAATAGTATAAAGATTTAATATAAATTGAGAATGCAAATTTTTAAATATGCGAATATTTCAGGTTAAACGTTTTACTTCAAGAAATAGGCCAAAGTCAAGAACCCGGTGCCAAAACCATAATATTTGTTGAAACGAAGAGGAAAGTGGAGAATATCACAAGGAATATCAGGCGGTTCGGCTGGCCAGCTGTGTGCATGCATGGTGATAAAACACAACAAGAAAGAGATGATGTTCTGTATCAGTTCAAACAGGGTCGGGCGAGCATTCTTGTAGCAACTGATGTTGCTGCCAGAGGACTTGGTAAGATTTGATTAAAATTGTTTTTTACCCAAATAGTGAATATTAGGTAAACATTATTAGTACATATTTACTTTGTATTTATTAATATTGTTTGTTTATACTTTTCAGAGGCACTGGCGGAAAGTTATTGTGTTCTATCTGAGTACTGTCCCAAATTGGTGGATATGTTACTGCTGATTTGTAGATGACTTAGTGTGCAGTGGTTTAACTAGAGAATGCAATAACTCGTCATGTTATGGTGCCTCAAAAGTGCCTTTCACTATGATGGACCCAAGGCCGGAAGCTTGATGGTATGTCCGTGAATGCGGATACACTTGAGAGTATTGGAAAACCTGGTGATGCACTACATACTTTATTGATATTTAAATAATCAGACATTGAACTACTGGTGCATCGTTGAAAAACTTGACCACAGGTTGAGATGATTGGCAACAGGTCAAGGGTTTTCTATTTCGGCCACAATGGAGATTGGAAGGGGCAATCATTTATATGTGAAAACAAATTGATTATAACGCCCTTACAAGACTCCAGGGTTTATTCAGTGAGAGGCAAATGTCTTTTATTTGTTGTGTAACTCATTCATGTAAGTAATACTGCTATGAGTTACATTTTGTATGTTTTTAACTCTTTGTTTTGTCATGTCAATAAGTGAAATAGGTATTAACTTTATATCTGGATTGCAGATGTGGATGGTATCAAATATGTTATTAACTTTGACTATCCGAACTCTTCGGAAGATTACATTCACCGGATAGGTAGAACAGGGCGTTCAAAATCAAAAGGAACATCATATGCCTTCTTCACACCTTCAAATTCGCGTCAAGCTAAGGATCTAGTAAATGTATTGCAAGAAGCAAATCAGGTAATTAAATTTGGATTGTCCAATTGATTTATACTTTTCCTCATACCTTTGGCATGGGTACGTTCTTCAATAGCGTGACATGAATGCAAGTATGAGGTACATCAATACAACTTCATGCCTTCGGTGTCCATGTTAAACACATGCCTGGATCCCATCCTCAAAAGTTGTAACATTTTTCCCCCATTACACATTTATACAATGAGTTGCAATGTTTTGTCTAAATGGCATAACATTGAAAAACATGGGTAATAATGACAATGCGTCTTACTCAAGTAAGTTTTAATTTCAGACAATTAGCCCACAACTACAGACGATGGCAGATCGATGCGGTGGCGGCGGCGGAGGATGGAACAGGAGCCGGTACGGCAGTGGGCGCGGCGGTGGTGGCTCGTTCAGACGTGGATCAAGTTTTGGAAGGAGCAATGGTCAAGGCGGCGGTGGACACAAGCGATTTAATGAATACTAACTTATTACTATTTTAAGTAGCAAATCCTCTTAGAAATATGAATGAATACACCGTGTCGATGTACTACAGGATTGTATCCCCTCCCCCTAGTTGAACCATTATTGTATTTCATAGATGTCTACGTTTGACTTCTCTCGCATATATACATATTACATATATACCGACTAGATTAAACAGTGTACTTGAGTAAATGAACAATGAGTGTTTGATATTAAGTTATTTTTAGGCGGTATTATTTTTTCTGTGATATCTTATTTGAGGATAAGCTTGTGTTGCTGTCTTCGCGACCCTAACCTTCAATTTGTAATTGTTGAAGTGCACGTGCCCCCAATGTTTGGGCTAAGTACCAAATAATAACTTCATTCCACTTTGTTCTTTGATCTGGTGAAAATTAATAAAATAATAATACGTCAAACCGTCTTTTTTTTTTGTCCTTTTATTGCATGTAAAATTGAAAGGATTCGTTACTGGGGTCAAAAATAATCTAGCCCTTGGATTCATCCAGGGTAATTTAAAATACATCTGATCGCTCCCGAAGCTGTTGTGTATAAGCAGCGTTTTATATAGGTTAGGAGACTGGTAAACCACCGCTTCCGGTATCCACCGAAAACTGCATTAATGGTGTGTCTGTGGAATGTGTGAAATCCTAGGCGACCATAGAAACGAATGAAATAATAGCAGATAAATATTAACGTATCTATTTTCTTGGATTTCGTTTTCTTGAAGCTTTCTTGATCACTAAGCTTGAAAAATGTTTTTCTTGGGAAAAACTATCACACATGGTCACACTGTAAAAACCACAGAGTATAGTAATAATTTGATTCCTATCTATGGCAAAAGCACAATTGTCAAGTAGAAAATAAGTGTCGCAATTGAGGACGAGATTTAAGGTTATATTAATGTGAAATTTTAGTCAGTATGGCCTTAAATTCTTTACCCGTGATGTTATTAAGACGCAATGGGCTTAAATCGTAAGTAAATAATGCTTTAGTTTATTGCATAAAGCACAGTCAAATATTATACATTATTTAAATTTCAGATTGTACCAAAGTGTTAAACATTTGCAAAAACTTCAACAAAACCAAGAAAATGTGCTAAGAAATGAAATCAAATTTTATTCAAATATAAACGTAAAAAGCTATCTTGCCACTTTACAAAGTGGTGGTGTATTACATGCAAAGAAATATTATTCCGTAAAAACAGCGCAGAAGGATATTGATTATTACAATGAGCATAACATAACCATTATTGGAGATAATGTTCCTAGCCCGTATCGTGACATCGAAAATTGCGAGTTCCCAGATTATATAAAAACATTTTTGAAAAAGCAAGGACTTGTTAAGCCAACAATTATTCAATCACAGGGGTGGCCAGTGGCATTAAGTGGCAAAAACCTTGTTGGTATTGCGCAAACTGGTACTGGGAAGACGCTGGCTTATCTTTTGCCGGCTGCCGTGCACATTAAAGAAAAACAGGGTAGAAGAAGCAAAGGCCCAAGAGTTTTAGTACTTGCACCCACCAGAGAACTGGCACGACAAATAGAGGAGGTTGCTAAGGAGTTCGAAACTTTGTTGGGTGTCCGTTGCTTGTGTATACATGGAGGAGCAAATAGAACAAGACAGGCAGCAGCACTGCAGGATGGTGTAGACATTTTGATAGCCACACCAGGAAGATTGAACGATTTCATTAACAGTAAAACAACAACATTAACCCGATGCACATATGTTGTTCTAGATGAGGCAGACAGAATGTTGGATATGGGTTTTGAGCCACAGATACGTGAGGCACTGGAAGAGGTGCCTTATGAAAGACAAATTCTTATGTTTTCAGCGACATGGCCCAAAGAAGTTGAACACTTAGCTAAAGATTATTTGGGAGAGTTTATACAGGTTAATGTTGGATCCACAGAGCTCTCGGCAAACCACAACATACAACAGAATTTTCATATTTGTGCACAAGATGAAAAAATGGAAAAGTAAGTTAACAATTATTTATTTCTATTACATTTTAGATATGAATATTACTCCATAACATCATAATTTCTGATGAAACAAAATTATATCATTTTTTCTGTTCAGCACCATTATTTGTTTACCTAGGAATTAGTAATTTTTCTGTAATCATGGTAATTCCAGGTTTAAGGAAATCATGCATGACATTTCAAGCCAAGGATTGGGTAAAGTTTTAGTGTTTACCAATACTAAAAGATTTGTTGATACTTTGGCATTAACACTTAAGAGAAATGGGTGGCCAGCTGTAGGTATCCATGGTGACAAAACTCAGAACCAGAGAGATGCAATCATCAACAGGTTCAAGAGTGGAAATACAAATATACTTGTTGCCACCGATGTCGCTGCAAGAGGTCTAGGTAAGGTACATTTCTTTTACTCATAAGATCTACTATATTGTCATCTATAGACCAAACTTAAATTTTATATTGTTCAATTTCCTTATTAAATATTTATGTTATAATTCTTAGTTTGACATTTTTTTCATTAACAATTTTTCAGATGTGGACGGGGTGACACATGTTATTAACTACGATTTTCCAAATACATCAGAAGATTACATTCATAGAATTGGTAGGACTGGCCGCTTGCAGAATAAAGGAGTTTCACACACCATCCTCACTGAAGAAACTGACGGGAGGCATGCAAAAAGCTTGATACCTGTACTTAGGGAAGCTAATCAGGTTAGTAGAATGTTTAATTCTGTAATCGTTATCTTTTTCTATCTATCTATATTTTTCTGCAATCAAAATTAAGTAGATGTCCATGGACTTTGACGACCACCTTTGTGAACCCGACGTTTGTTTGCTTCATCTCTTATATAAAAAAAAAGGTTATGCCCACAATAACACAGCGATTTCGAAAAGAATATTTGTCAACATAACAAATTGTACATTCTAATCTGTGCATACAAGCATAACATATATAGTTAAAAGTTTTACATTTCTGTTTCACAGGTTGTTCCGCGTGAATTAGAAGATATGGCGCGAAGTTACAATACAGCAAAACAGAAGGAATACCAATTTAAATATAACACTAAACGCAGTTACGGCTTTAATCCAAACAAAAGGAATAATTTCCGAAGTCGCAACAATTACAATCGATATGACAATTATTAAATACTTAGTTGATTTTTAGTTATAGCTTATAAAGTATTAAATTTTCTTTAGTATGTAATATTCATGTATTTATAATCCAAATAAAGAAATAGTAAATACAATATATACTCTTTTTAAAAATCCTTAGTCAACCTTGTCTAGGTTTGGCTGGTACAAGCCAAATAAACCGTAGAATAAAAAAAAAAAAACATTTAGTAGTCTTCTTCATTGGTCATCATATTTCACTATACTTGCCATTAGATAAAAATCAAAATAGCCGAAAAATTGTTTTTTCAAGAATTCTGGCTATTTAAGACAGTAATTTCTAATTAATATCAAACCAAACATTTTAGCATAAGCTATATTTTTGACAATAAGAAGCGGTTCTTGGTTCTTGGCTTAAAGGTCCAGTATCAAGGTAATAAAATCGTCAAAAAAAAAAATGAGAAACGGTTTCCATGGCAACGTTATGACAGTAACAAGATATTCTTGTTGTGGATAATAATAATTAAAAGTTTAAATCGCATTATTATGAACATTCAAAAATGGCACTACCTGAGCTCGATACAAGATCGGTTCTAGATAATGTCGAGGAGAACTTTACGCGATTCGGATTGGTTGGTAATACAAAATTACTTTACGATTACAATTTGTATATAATACGTGATGAAATTTCTTTAAAACCCAAACAATTAAAAAGAACGGTAGAGGGTCAAGCACATTCTAGTTGCTTTTGAAAACCAGCAAGATCCATTACAAAAGACACCGAATGTTGTTTAGTTACAATATATTCTTTGATACGCTCGCAAGACCGGAACAAGGTCGTAGTTTATAGAATTTAAAAACTTAAATGCTAATGACCGCCTGCTTTGCTCTTCATACTAATGTCAAGTGTTTATTGTTTAGAAAACGTATGCAATCCGTATGATATACGCGGGAGAACATCTTGTAAAGAAGGATGAGGTAATACGTATGTTTACTAAGACGGTGGAAGACGTGAACTCCAGTTACTGTGAGATACACGTCACTGGCTTGCTGTTGGTGTACGACAGCTTTTTTGTCCACGTTATTGAGGTTAGAGGTTACATTTTTAATTATTCTATGTGTCTCCATAGATTATAACCTATAAATGGAATGTCGCGTGCAAGTGTCTCGTCCAACGGAGAATCGATTTTTGACATGTCATTTTGTTAATGACAACACTGGTTTTTTTTCCAAAGAACAAGCCTTGTTTGGCTTTTTTTGCGACTTTGTAATCACCAGTATTGCCATTTAAAGGCAAATAAATTTACGAAACTGATGTAAAATTTATTGACTAAGGATCAGGCAAAAGTATTCCAATAGGTACAAAGGTACAGCCAGAGCTCATTGTTTTTTTAATCGACTCACCATGTTATATCCATTATTGAAATAGAAACAATAAATCGTGAATTGTAATAGGGGTCCGAAGACACAGTTCATCGTCAGATCGGATTTCTGTTCAACCTTGAAGATCAAATGTGTAAAGAAAAGGCTATTAAAGAAGCCACAGAGACGGTTGCTCCAGAAAAAACCGCGGAAGGAATCGAAGCAAATGCCGAGAAAGAATACAAGATATTTCGACGATTAAAATTGATAATGGTTTATCATTCTATGCAAACGGTAAGTTCGTAATGCATTAGTTATTTTTAATTTTTTTTTAATATTACTTTACTACCTTGGTAAATTAAATTCAGTCGAATATTATGTTATTGTATGTCATTTAAACTATTAAAACTTTCGTGAGTCATTTCACTATACTACTTATAAAACGGCTTGACTCTGACTGACTGAAGATGAGCCCCCGATGGGCTCGAAACTAGTCGGTACTGACACCGAGTTGCACGTGATTCAAGCCGTTTTATAAGTAGTATTATTGTATGTCCATAATATTTAACTTTAATTTTTTTTTTAGCTCATGTTCAGCGGTTGGCGCGCCGTCACCGCCCGACCGCCGTCGCTCGTCGGCAACCTGGACGTGTACGGCCCGCTCGCCGAACACATGGAGCAGTTACGAATATTTCTCGATAAAATAACTAAGCTTTGCGATCTAGCAAAGCATGAACACCATGTAAGCAATGTTTGAACAGCATTGTTTTTAATATCGTTCAAATTAAAGCGACAATAACCGGTCGTGGGTTCGAATAGCATTTGACTGTTATGTACCATATCCTAACACAAACTTTTTAAGATTATAAGAGATGTTAGTAAATGAACGAAAATCTAATAATAACAAAAAAAATATATTTGTAGTTATCCTTCGAAGGTTTGAGTGCGGTGGATCCTAAGATAGAGACCTTACCAGAAGTGACACTATTGGATTTTCTGCTGGAGTCAAGGTATATTCTAGAACTACGTCGCACGGCGCACCTACATAGGAGAGTCGATGACTACGTTTTCTATTTTGGTAATTTTTCACTTTCATAAAAAATAACTCAAATACATTTTGTTTAAAATTTAAATACCTAACATTATGATCTCCAACAGCACAACAGGTTATATTTGAACTCAACTTTCTTACGCGTTTCCTTTTCCTGCACCTTTAAAAAAAAATTAAAATAAAAACATTAATATACCCAACAGTTCCGTAATATGTTTGTTTCAGAAAATGTATGGCCGCTACCTACTCACTTCACGCCGCGGCTGCTGTACAAGTTGAAGATAGATGATTCGTTCGTGCAGCCACTGCCAGTCATGCCCTGGGAGATGGTCAAGAAGGACGTCGACGACGAAGGCAGGGAAACAGACAGGGACGAAGATCAAACTGACACTACCGATACCGATTGATACTTGCCAGTGTTGCCATTATTTAATCTGTGTATTCAAGTTCTAGTCATTTTAAATAATACTGGCTTAGTAGTTCTATAGATTTCTTTTTTTTTTGTTTATTTTTGTAACGAAACGATCAAATTTAATTATGGAAGTTTTACGTATAAGACTCAAAATGTGTATTTTTTTTAATATCTGAAATCTGTTCCTATAAAATTATAATATTAAACGTTTTTTTTTTTAAATTCATGTTTTTTATTGTTTCATTCAGACAGTGCTCGACATTTTAGCATTCCTTGTGTAACACTAGTTGCTATGGATATATCGAACTAACGTACTGTAGTTACTATCAGTGGACGAAACAGTTGTGACTATGGATAAAAAAAAATTGTTAAAAAAAGTATCAAAGAAGTCATGTATTAAGCTTCCACCTATAGATGAACAAAGTGACAACAAGATTAAGACAATTTTAGATATAGATCCAGATTTTTATACATTAGTAGACGGTAGACCGATACGACCTGATGTTTCAATTCGTAAGTACAAACAAAATATAAAAGAGGTCGCTTTGAAAAGAACATATCACGGTTTCCTCGTAGACGAGATATTGCGTATAGATAGAGATGTAAAAACTGAGAGAAAAATATATGAAACAGCATCGAAACATTTTAACGAGTGTCAGGAGAGTTTCAATAAATTTTTAGCTGACGACAATAATATAACTATTGCTGTTATGAAAAAATCTGACAATTTAAACAAGGAGTTAGCAAATCAAATAGAGGAACATAAGAAAACGAATTATGAATTAGCATCTCTCCGAGCCAAGTTGCAATACATCGATGAGACGTTGCACATTTTAATTTCATTTCAAAAATTCTTATACAACGCCGCCCCAGTGTTATGGCAAGACAGGAACAAAGTTATTCTAGCAACCAATAATCTAGACGTGCTAACTTTAGATTCTGATATATTTTGTGAAATCAACGTGAGTTTAGTGAGAGAAAAATTGAAACAATTGCCCCCACCTCTATTGTACTTTGAAAGTCCAGAACAAATTTTAAGTATTTTTCAATCGCTAGAACAGCAAAACTTGAATTACCTTTTAAAAACAGTTGAACTCAGATATGAAAAGAATAGGTTTTTAAAATCGGTCAGCCTTCTGGAGAATTTACTAAAAAAGGAGTTGGATTTCATACAAGAACAGGTAGTCTTTTTTTTTTAATTAATTTTACAAATCTGTGCAAACAGGCATTTACATTATATAGATGGGGTGTTACAAACTAAGAGCGTATGCTAGAAAAGATGTACCAATAAAGCTACTTCGGAACACAACGATCATCGGTTGTCAATTTCTGGCGACGTTCTTGTATAAGGATAACCTCGTGATAATCCTGGCTTGCAATAGTTTTTTTTATTTATTCAAGAAGATTTACAATCAATTTTAGTTAAACATTTTGGCTTAGTGACCTTAATCAATTAAAGTTTATGTAGGCACTGCACAGTTCACATCATTTACATGGCATCGGTTCAAAATATAGTATAGTATATTAGTAGTAGTGGTAGTTGAAATACTGGTAGAAAAATACACAACTGACGCTGTTTTTTTTTTAATGGGGAATGATAGAGATAACAATACGTTTATGTATAGATGTTTTGGCGGTGGAAATACACGGTAAGACCTCTGTCATTATGTGTTTTACAGTTTAATATTTTTTTTACAGATAAATTCGGTGCAAAAAGCTATAGAAGATGATGAAAATAGTGAAAAAGAATTAAAACAAGATTTCTTTATGATATTGAATAATAAAATTAAATATTTGGTATGTTCAGAAAGTGTTTTACAAATTTCTAACTACGTCGAGTTTGCATATGAACAATTAATTGGTCCCAACGAGACTCGACTGAGTACTTTAGACCAGGTCCATGCTTTGGAACAAGAATATAATACGATTATGTTGGAACTATCTGCGTTCGATTTAAATGATGTCAAATCTATTGAAAAAGTAATCTACGAAGAGGGAGCTAGAGAAATAAAACAAGCGAAAGAAGCTGCGAAGATATTGAAAGACGTCGATAAATTGACAAAACGGTTGAAAGTCTCTTATAACCTTAAGAATAATTTATAAAATTGTAAACTCCGTACTTGGATTTACTATACGATTTATTTGATAAGTGTAAAGCCGTAAATAAATCGTTTTTATAAAAGGAACTAATTCGTTTTTATTCATAATTTGTATTTAATAAAAACGACTCTTAGTTTAGTGTGACCGATGTCAAGGCGTGTTTAACTTCACATTAAACAACTAAGAATGTTGGAGTTACATTAATCTCTCTCGGATTACTAAACTCTTTGAACAATATAAAAACTCTTTAGTATATGACATATATCGAATTCTTTATGAGGTGTCAAAGTGATGAATGAGTTAAGCAGAATGTCCGCCTAGATCGACACTGACAGCGCTGCAAAGTTGTGTTTCCTTTGTTTATCTATTGTATGCTTTATTTAATTTTTTATTATAAATATATTTCTAAAGTATGTCGTGTCTACATAAAGAACAAAAACCTATGGTTCCTTTAAAAACTTTAGATATAATTTTTAGAAGGCGATACGTGCCGAATACCCAGCATTACTTCACTGACCGGCGCCATGCAGTTCGTAAGGATGAAGGGAAAAGGAAAGCGGAACCGTTCCGGCTGCCGAGGTCTGAGAAACTTCTTTCCTACATCAAATACAGCGACCAGCAGGAAAAGAACTATATGACTAAAAGATTAACTCAACCTCTGCATATGAAAGACAATTTACGAATGGCGGCTACGAGAGATATTTCAGAACGACTCTTCATCGAGGAAACAAGTGACAGCGTGAGAGCGGTTGTAGAAATACATCCAGAGTTTTACTCCGTCATCGAAGGTCGGCCGCTGCGTTGTTTTGACGATATAAAGGTATATATAAACAGTATAAGAAGCTACGCCATGGATCGGCAGCAGATCGGTTACCGAAGAGACTTAATTCTGAACATCGATAAGAGTATAATTGAAGAATCGACGGAGCACAACAAAATTGTAGATAACTTGAAACGTCATATACAGAATTTTCAAAAATTTCTCACAGAAGATTATAAGAAAGCATGTCAGAAGGTTTCCAAAGCTGAAAAACTTTATGGTGAATTGATCGCTAAAAATTCTCAATTTTTAAGCTACGTCTCAACGTTAACACTTATGAATAATATTATTTTTAAACTGGATGCAATTCGTGGTGTTTTGAAAATTTACAGACGGTTTTTGTTATTTGTGGCGCCATTGTCGTGGCGGCAAATATATGACGAGACATTAAGAGACAGAATACGCTCAATACAGTTTGAATCTGGAGAATTTGCCACAGATAATGATCTAGTCGACACATTGGACATAGACAAAATTATCGAATCGGCAAAAATTGAATTTAAGAATCCTCTACCAGCGCACATGTTTTTCAATACGCCTGAACAAATGATGTACTTGTTTCGCACGATGGAATTACAGAGTCGAGAATATTTAATACAGTTATCCAAAACGAATGTACCATTTCGTTTATTGCAAGAACGAATAAAGCAATTAAAACAGGCGACGAAACATGAGCTTGATTACTTTCAGTTTTACATCGACAGTATTAATTATGAAATCGAGCGAGAAAATCACAACGAACAACTTTTACAAGAAAAATTTTTCCGTATCTTGAACGACACTTTTTACGAGAGTGTCGCTAGTCCAGATACGTTAAAATTAAAAATTTGCATTGAATACGTTTATGAACAAATTTTTGGTAAATGTGAAGAAGGCCATGAAAGTCTCCACGACCCAATGAAGATTTTGGAGGTTATGTATGAAGATTACAATCTGCGTTTAGACTCTTTAGATTTTAAAATTGTCAACCAAGCAAGAAACGATTTCTTTTCACAAGATTTAAAGACGATGATGAACGCTTACATGGCGCAACGCGAACTGAGAGCGTTCCGGGAAATGACGAATGCTATGAATAAAGCATTTTTACCACCTGCTAAATTTTCGAGGCCACCATCAGTAAAAAGTGTTTTAATTAAAGCTAAAAGGAAGCATGCTACCACTAGAAAGTCTATTGCAGAGGAAGACGAAGAAGAGAAGGCAAAACATAAATTAACAGCGGACGAAAAAGAGGGTTTAATATTTTTCACGGAATGGTGCGAGGGATTGGATCCAACACCATTCCTTAAAGAGTATAATGAATATGTAAAACCAGTTTTTAGAAAATCAACTAAATTATCAGATTGAACATTGTATGTTTTTTTTTAATTTAAATGTTATGGTATTAAACGTTTACAACGGTATAAGTTTTTGTTTGATATCTCGATGGCTTACTATCATATATTGTTATTTAAATACATTGTACGTGTATTGAATTTTTTGAACAACATAAAATGGATAATGATCAACATTCTGTCATCATAAATGTATCTAAACAAAGAAGATATTCAACTGAGGAAAGAAAGGAGAAAATTAAAAAGTCAGTAGTGGCTCCGAAAAAGATGAAGGATCGTATCGTAACGAAACCATCAGAAGCAACCTTGAATGTATACGCCATACCAGAAGATAAGCCTCTACCGGTTTTTCAACTTAAAAATGATTGCATCTTACTCTCATATAAGTTTTATTCAAAGATACAAGATGACCGTAGACACAGGCAACATCTCGCGATACCCATGCAAGATAGATATAAAATTGTAAGTACTGATTTCCGACAGCGACTACATGTCGATGAGTCAACTGAAAAAATAAAGTCAATTTTAGATATCGATGAAGATTTTTACAGTTGTATCAACGGACGTATATTCAAACACGCACAGGGTGCTCAATATAAATCCTTGAAAATTAATTATAACAAAAAGTTACACATACAGCAGCAAGTAGGTCACATCAGAGACTGCGCTTTGAACATAGAACTCAATCAAAAAAAGGAACTAGAAATCTATAACAATACTTTACGCCAAGTAACCGATCAAGCAAAGTACTTTGACCAATTCATTTCGGAGGATTATACAAAGTCTATGATTTTGTTGGAACAGGGCGATAAATTGATTGCAGAAGTTGATAAAATTAAGACGGAACTAGAGAATTTGGCAGGTGAAACATTTTTTATAACGTCTAAACTCATAGGATTGGACTATAGATACGGGTTGCTACAAAAATATGGTAGATTTTTATATTATTTATCAGCACCGTCGTGGAGAGCGGAGAACAGGGAGTTTGCGCGGTCGATAGAGATTGAGGCTAAAGGTTTCGATTTAGGAGTTTCTAGCGACGAAGATACGTTTACGGTGATTTATGAAAAACTACGCAGAGAATGCTTTAAGTTTATCAAACCGGCGCTGTATTTTACTGAACCTAAACATTTAATGGACGTGTTTGAAAGAATCGAACAACAGCAACTGAATCACTTCACTCACGTGTCACATTTTTCTCCATACACTAAGATATTGAAGGAAAGTATTAAACTTTTGCAAGATAACGTAGCCGAAGAGACTGTGCTGCTCTCTGAAACTATAACGTATTTCGAAGATCTTGTAGAGTTTAATGAACAGAGATGTTCCTTTTTGGAAAAGAAATTTTTCAAAATTTTGCACGGCTTATTTTATGAAAGTGTTGGGACAAGAGATGTTTTAAAGTTGTTTTTCCATCTGGAATTTTGTTATGAGAAAGTTTATGCAGAGAAGCCTATAAACAAAGATATGGCAGCTGTAGCGGAATCTTTGGAGGCTTTTTACTTGGATTACTCGAAGCGATTGGATGCACTGCGAAGTGACACTGTCGATCGTGCGGTTAATATTTGTTTGGAAACAGAGAGGAGAAAAGCTAGGAATGCTATTAACGCTGCGAAAGAGTTGAAACTTTTCAATCGATTGGAGAGGAACTTGCTTCGAGCGCATGGACTGCCAACAAAAGTGTTACCTCCAGTGCTACCTATTACTCAAACCAAACAGCCCAAGAAGAGTGCGAAACCACGCCGTAATGGTAAATAATAAATTCACTAATAAATTTAATTTAAGCGTTTTAATATTTTGATTGCGATTTGTGTCGACATCAACTAAATTTTTAAAAGATTTAGTGTACTTTCTGTCCGCTAGGGGCGCTGTAAAAATGTCATAAATTTTCTGAATGTCGATACGAATGCTTTCTCTCAAATATTCGTGCTAGGTCCAAAGGAAATATCCACCATTTTCGGCTTGCATCAGCCCGTTATCCACATGCTTCTAATACCTCATTGTTATTTTGTTGAGTTACTAGTTTAAAACACTAGTACTTTCAATGTATGAAGGTTAGGGATTTAAAAAAAATAATAATTGAAAACAGAATTTATTACGGGGAATCAAATTGAAAACCATTCACAATGATATAAAAAACAATATAATAATTTCATTTGCTTGCTTCTTGTGTGCTTTTAATTAATTTATTTTTATTAACAAAATGTACATAACCTAGTTCATAATATAAATGTTTGGTTTCTTGGTATTGACAAATAACTACATGGAATTTACATATTTACAAGGTGAGTAACATAAACTCTGGTAAAAGCTTTTTTATTATTACATGTACCTTAAGAACTATCGCTATATGTCTATGAGTAAATAAATAAAATGTTCTCAATAAATAGGAAAACAAAGGTTTCTTGCAAATTTCATCGAATTAAATTAAAGCTTTTTTATTTCTTATAGCCTGTTTAAAATAAAGACTTGCATATATAAATTTTATACATTCAATAATAATCCTTTTCAATTATATTTAAATACGGGTCCATCAAATTTTTATTATTAACGATCTTACGCGTAAGCTAAACACATGGACGTTATGATTATAAAAATGTCGAAACATGCTCTTATTATAACCGCGGGTGTCCACTGATAACTGATATGAAAACATTGTTACGTTTTTAACTAATGATAAGTTGTTTTTGTTTCAATACTTCAACAGTGGAACACCACAATGACTTCCCAACGCCATCTGGTGGTGAATCAAGCCAAACGTCACAAATTATGCCAAACACCATTGCCTCTTTTATGTATGTATTCAAATAAACAAATATAAATAATAATTTTCTTTCAAAATAATTATTCCGAGTCATTGCCAAAGCTTTATAAAGAAACAAATTTTATAGCGCAAGTGTTCGCTTTGCAAGACATGGTAGATTTTTTTTAATTACATCGGTTTTTACAATCGTTTATATAAATATGGTCTCGTGTTTTTCCGTTGCTGTTTAGGCAAGGTAAACTCACGGTTAAAATAACAGTACTTACATAAAACAGACATGGTTTAGGATAATTTTTGGACTTTTTTGTATATTGGTTACACTGATTTCTATTAATCTATGGACAGGAAACAAGACATAGTATTTTGTGAGTATTTGATTTTCGCCATTTTGGCGCTGATCGTTGCGGGCGGTAGAGGTGGTGAAGATACGAACTAATAATAGAGATAGAATTAACTGTCGGTAACATCAACAGGCGTTTAATTCGGAACGTAGCAAAAGCTGTCAGTTCCAAGCGGACTATCCATGTATAGAGATCAGTGTGGGTTATAATATTTTTTTTTCTGGAAGTCATCAATGAAAAAAAAAAAAAACAGAAAATCACAATGCAATGAAAAGGTTATAGGGCAGCTAAAACACAGGTTGGATGAAATCGCTACACGTTCTACGCAACTATTACTTTTAAACATAATAAGCAACACGTATATGAATACATACAGACGTATAGCATGCCGAGTTAACCTAATGGTCCCACAATCGTGAGCCAAGTCGCAGGTCAGTAATAGATGGCGTTTATGCTTAATTACATGCCGTTCAGAAAACTACACGATTCTTTTAACTAATTTGTAAAGCCAAATTGTATTGTAAAATTTAACTAAAAACCAATATTGTTTTATCCATCATCTATCTAGCTATTTTCAAAAGAAAATGACTAGTCGTTAACTTTAATTTTTTTATCAAAATATTATTTTCCTTCAAAATGTTCAATACAACTTGAGCAACATTATGATGGAATATTTTCATAAGTCGTTTTACATCTATAGTAAAAACAATATTTGGTGTTTCATCCGTTGTTCGGCCGATGTCAAGATTAACATCCGACCGGGATCTTTCGTTACGTCTTTAATTACACCGCACTGATATTCTGACAACACGTCAACCGCACTTACTGATTGTCTATGTTTGTCATTTATCTCACTCGTTTCTTCTGTAACTTCGCTAGCTTTCTTCTTTTGAGTATCATTTCGTACAGGGCTTCCAGTCCCTCGTGGAGGCCTTCACCTGTGATAGCACACGCGGGCTGCACGTGCCAGGCGTGTGCGTCGCGAGAGCCATGCGGAGACGAAACTAGTTCGTGGAGCCCCAAAAGTTTCTCCAATTCTCTAGGTTCCTTCGCCCCAGGCAAGTCCTGTTTATTTGCGAGGACAAGAATCGGAACGCCTGCATTATCTGGCGATTTCGCAGTTCGTATAAGTTCCATTTTGGCCTCCTCCATTCTTTCCACGTCAACAGAGTCCAGTACAAATATAATACCGTCCGTGCATCGCGTGTACGATTTCCACAGCGGCCTGAGTTTTTCTTGTCCACCGACGTCCCACACGAGAAAATTTACACCTTTCGATTTGCCTATCGTTCCTTTCACTTTTTCACAATTGAAACCGATTGTGGGGACGGTGTTTAGGTACTGGTCGAATTTGAGGCGGTAAAGCGCGGTAGTCTTCCCGGCGGAGTCGAGGCCGAGCATGACGACGTGCAACGTGCCCTGCGCGGAGGGCAGTGCGTCGAGCAGGCTCGAATTCTTGCCCATGTTTGCACCCATGCTGTGTTGCCGCGGCGGCTACCTGACGCTCTCGTCTAATAGCTGCATCACGAGCGTCACACCAACACCTGGAACACAAATTATAATCAATTAGAACAAACAACATAGTATCTTCTACAATTACCATATGACATTGATGTCTTAGATTACGTTATAGTAAATGATTCATGTCTGTGTACAACATTATTCGGAGATGTGCAGTGCAAGTTTAGTGCATTCCTTGGATCTTATAATCTATGTACGACGAATGAAAAGTGTCCGCTAGACAAAGGCAGGCTCGACGCTCAGACGAGACAAGACGTCGCCTGCATTTATAATTTTCAACCTGTATACTTATGTCAATGTGTTGTATCACTGCGTACTCTATACTAAAAGTTTTCCTTGTAATCTGGTTTAAAAAAACATGAGGATTGATAGAGATGCTGATTTAGGACGTGACCTAGGTACGAAACAGTACATATATGTATCTTCTTAGACCGTTTGTAACAAAAACCAAATCCATTGGAAAATAAAAGACAAGATTTTAATATTGTCATTACTTTATATACGTACAAATTAATACAGATTCAGTGCATGCGAGATGCAGGTCGGTAATGTTCGGTTAAAACCGAGAGCAGTGCGCTTGTTATTTTTGTCATTACAGGACATTGACCCCGGCCGGCTGATGTTTCATTTGTAGCACGATTCCTTCTGATTAATGTTTCGGATATTTTATTACTTTGAATTTGAATTTTAATACAACGTACAGATATTGTATACAGATTTTTTTAGTAAAACGTTAATAGATTTTTGTTAATTTAATAATATTTCTTGTAACCATTCCAGATAAACTTGAAAAAGCTTATGTTAGGATATGGTTCACGACAATAATCGAATGGTAATCGAATCCACGACCACTAGATCGGTAGTCCGTAGCCATAATCATTAGGCTATTGGCGCTTCAATACATATAATACGTTATATGCACTTTATGTAAATGGGACGTTTTTAGAGACAATCCCTATCATTTAAAAAATTGTTAAAAAGTGTTTACTTTGGAAAAGTTTTTAGTATAGCTTATTAAACATACATTAACTAAGAAAACGGTACTATATATTCGATGTTTCTTATTTTTAATTTCTTGAATGAATACATCGTTGACATAAACAAATGTTGATTTATTTAAATGAACCTTAAGTGCACTTGTTAAAGTTAAATGATTTTATATTGTAATTTATAAGCAAGGATGCGGGCAAGTATCACATTAATAGCACAGTACCACGGCACTTTGACGTTCGACTTACATTATTACTTCTATGCTAGACACGAAAATCCTAGTAAAGAACCTAAGCGAAAATACCTACTTAAATCCTATTTTTAACAGACTTCTAAGAGGAGTGTCGTTCATCATCATTATAAAGAAAGAAAGAAACAGATTTATTGGCACACAAATATACAAAAAAAAATAGAAAAAAAACAAAATAAAAAAGAAATTTGTGGCAACAATTATCATCATATCAGCCACATTCCGCCCACAGCTGGGCGGAGGCCTAGTAGGTAGTTCGTTCGTCGTATCCTATCTATTGAACGAAATCTTATACAATTATCATCTATTTTAATACTGCCTCTTATTGTCATTCGTTTGTATTTATAATGTAGACATGGAATTACACATGACCATTAAGTCATGGTCCATCGAAAGCGCTCGTGAGCTGCAGCCACACCCTGAAGGGGGTCGGCAAGAGAAAGCAAGGAGACGAAAACATTGGGCCCTTTACTTTCACATTCAACACGAATTTTTAAACACTCTTTAATAATCACTTTACTCTTTTTAAAACAAGTTTTTTTTTTTCGTTAAAACAAATCTTGAGTTTCTATTAATCAACTGGCATTGACTTCGAGATTTACTGTATAAAGCAAATGTAATGATAGCATTTATTTCATTTACATATAGACTATACTAATATATTAAATTAGTTAGAAAATTAGATTCTAGACTGATGTTCATGGAAATCGGATCAATTAAATTTCCGTGAACCGCGTCTCGTTTGCTACCTTCCTTATAAAAAAATTAAATGTATTACAATCAATTCAAGTAGAGCACGAATGAAAACCGTAATAAATTTCCGGTCGACGTACGCTGTTATCGATTATAGTAAATAGATCGCTCAGTCCAGTTATGTGAGTGTGAGCCGCTAGCCAGCCTGGTATTCGACTTGCAAGTGCAGGCGTCGTATAGGCTAGTACTTCAATCGGACCAGCCCTACTTGGTTACAACCCGGTACAGTTTCCGTTGAGAATTGTTAATCACTAACACATTACGACTGTTGTAAAAACAAATTGAAACATACACAAATGATACTGTTAATATAGAAGGTTTACTTTTACAAACTCTAAAGATCTGTTTTTCATCACGTTTTACTCAAATCTAGACTTAAAACATCGAATCTATATTAAAATAAAAAGATAAATAACAAATAAAAACTTTTAAAAGACTTGATTTTAATGAAACATTTTAAAACAAATATTTAAAACGACTTCACTTTGCCAAAAAGAAACGCGACAAGGCTTTCTATAATTGACGCGATGCATTCGCTAACGTAACGGTAAACTAAAATAGATGCAAGTGTCTATACCGTACTAATGTAGCTCAGGTCGGCGCTGGCAAATTCAGAACTGTGATAACGGCACATCTGCATATGACCAGGGCGTTCACAAATATCATAGTAAGTGATAACACTAGTACTTTTGAAGCGCTAGTCTAATGGTTATTGTTCCGGACAATCGATCTACTGATCGTGGGTTCAAATCTACTCGAAAAATATACTATTTTCGTAAATCATATTCTAATGCAAGCTTGTTCAAGCTTACTTAGAATGGTCATAAAACAAATTAATAAAAATTAAGAATATTTTTTCACAATGTTCAAATTTCTGTTTTATATTGATTTATTATTGATATTCAAATAATAGTAATCAACTCACAGAGAAAATCAATGCTGCGACGTTAGGTAGACAACACAGTTCAGTCTTCTGAATCCCTGAAACAAGCGAAATGCAAAGATTAATAAATCGGAACTTAAATAAATATTAACTACTAATAGTAAATTAAAACGGTAGGACTAACAAGGCTACTATTGACAATTGACATTGACAACCTTGTCAAATACATTTGTCAAAGAATGTAAAAGTATTTTATGTATCGAATAATGCATAAAATTTGTAAGATATTTAGAGATACTGTTAAATGATTACATCACTGGTGTTCAAACAATTTCAAAAAAAATTCTTGTTCAAGATCTGAGCGGAACACTGGCCAATATTAAAGATTCAAAAGAATGTAAACGCATTGACGTTTGAATAGGATCTGTGCGGGTGCTGGCGGTGCGCCGGTGCGCAATTTCCGCCGCTTCCGTGCCCCGCTCTTCTAATGAACACGAACAAAACCTCCTTGTTCCTTTAATGGGCTCGACTAAAGGAAGCTTGCTTTACTTTTTGTATGATAATAGTTTAAATTCAATGGATGTAAACACGGTATAACAAATATAAAGCCATAAGTTCACGGTATTAGCCGGGGGACTTTGAACGTTTTAAGCGTTGCCTCATCTCTATAAGATATTTTTGATTTTAGAAGAAAAGTTAAGGTAATTCACATATACCTTATTTTCTTTGACTATGCGAAAGATGAAACCATAAATGCGTCTTTTTGAAAAAAAAAGCCATTAATAGTCACCAAAGCTTTGATGAGTGTAAATGTTGTGTTTAATAGCTTTCTAGGCCTTGAAAGTTCCTCTTGTTTTTGCGTGAGTTGAAATAAGCAAACAGGTTCGTGGACGCGGCTCTATTTTGTGGTCCGCATAAAAGCTGTTCAAATGACTTCAGTCCGCGGTGACCGTAACGTTTAGAGTAGTTAGCACTATGAATAGGATTGACTTTATACTATTTTTTCAATTTGAATTTTAAACGACATTCAATTGTTTTTTTTATCTTTATGTTGGCAAAACACTTATTTTACAATGTAACTATTACGCTTGTTACCAACATGAAACTATTTAACATTGGCATATACCCGAAGTAAGAGTGATAATGTACAGTTGCATGATCATTGGATGAGTATGATTGAATTTAAAACTGATTGCAGTAGGTGAAAGCCGACTAGCGTAACTAATATATCTGAAGTCGGAAAGTGAGAATCGACGTTTACCAATAACCACTAAACACGTAACGCGGCGCACGGAGAAACTTTTCTGCGGGTAAACTATACTTTATTACTCTCCTGTTGTTCAATAACATATTGTTAAGCGAAATAATACTGCATTATTGTAAAAGGTTTGTTTTCCAGAGAAATATTTTCTAATAACTAACATTTTACTATTGTTTGTACTTGTCTCATCAAATAAATATTTCATCTAATTTTACAACTTAATACCGTTTTCATAACTTTAAAAATAAACAAAAAGTTACTACGGATACCAATAACAAACACATGTTACTATTTTTTTCTACAAGTTCCTCGCTCGCTTAAAGGTCGTGAGACTATAATAATTTTACTTGACACAAACAGTTTTTGTCTGATCGACGGTCTGTTTGCGAAACATCTTGCGCTAATGCGCCGGGGATCGCGCGCAGTTCACATGACACCTGTCAAAGCTGCATCCTGTAATAGAACAGATGATGTCCTGGGAACGCGCAGATAAATCATATGGGCACATGAGATTCATGAGAGAATACGGATTAGAAATGTTAAATAAAAAGGTAAGTTATGAGTTCCAGTTGCCTTCGATTCCGACCTCTAAATTCTTAATATCCACATGGATTTTCTCGTAGCTACTGCACGTTGCATTCTGTTTTTTTTTATTTACCTTTACACTTATACCGAGCGATTGCCATTAATTCTATAGAGCATTTAAGTCTTCATTGTGTATAATTAATCATCTGCTTACGTTCAAAAAGTGCTAAGTTCGTATTCCAGATGGAAAGTATTTATAGAATTGGAAAATTGGAAACGGTCCGGTCCGGCCCGAGTTCTGCAAACGGCTAACCGCAACACCGGCGGACATCGATACTGTTACCGCCAAGCTGTTTGATGTTATACATACTTATAGGGGTTTTTCTCCAGTTTATTTAATGCTAAAATTCCAATTTCTTGTCAATTACTTGCCCTAAAAGGCTTTTCAAATAAGGAGGACTGTTCCAACTAAAATCAAGATCGTCGGTTCATAAAGCATAGTTACAATGTTACAGAATGTTTAAATGTATACCGAAAAGACCTAAATGCTATCGAGGTCACGTATACAAAACTGAATAACTATAACGGAGACATTTAAATAACATGTTGAACCGTAGTGATGAGCGTGTAGTAACGGTTTGCATTTCATTTTCCGCTAGCACGTCGTAAAATATAAAGCGTGCAGAATGTATGAAAAAAAAAATCACCAAGCGACCGTATACTTCAGAAAATGTAGCATTTTTATTATAACGTTTCACTATTTGGTTAACTCAGACTTTTTATAAGAGAAGGAGCTTTATATGAGAAAGAGTGGCGGGATCACAACGGCAATTTCGATGTACATGGATATCTGCAATACTAGAAGAACCGAAGATGCGTTGCCGGTGTTTAAGAAAGAGGTATGCTTCAAGAAGCAAAACGTCAAGACGTTTAACGCAAGAGTCGTGTAATGCTCATAAGCAGATACTAAGTAAAGACCAATTAAACCAAACGCTAAAAGTGTCCCTTTGGGCGACCAATTAAAGATATTAATCAATCAAAGTAACCCAAGGCGAAAATACTAGTAATGTACATTGTTTTTGTGAGTTCATAGTTATTGCGTAAACTGCGATTACGTTAGTCGCGGTTCACATACAAATGTAACGTTTGTACAATTGTGTGAAACTTAGAGAAACTCGCTAATTACACTAAATCCTACACGCGTATAACACCGGTGAAGTTGTAAAAATTTACTGCCATGAACATCTCAAATATGTGAATGAATCATAAGATTTGGGTGAATCCAAAGCCAGTTGAATACCAGCTCAGGGACGGTGTCATCTATCTGTATTTGTTCCTCTAGGATTACAGATGTCAATGGTCGATGATTACCTCTGTGACCCCGCTGCTCGGTTTACCCATTCTTTTATAAAAATACGCTGAACTAGCTCCTTCAGTTCGCGTGTTTTTTGTCATCTATACGTGTGGCAAGAAATGTGCTTACTTTTTCATTATTAAATAAGAAAACTCATAGTTTTTTTTATATGTAGCAACTACGTCATGAAACTACTTCTGTAACCACCTATAGATACGAAATGTAGAAATTATTACGAGGTTTTATTGTCTAAATATACACAACTTTTTGTTAACTTAAATGTTGAACTTCCAGGTTCATTTTGTAAATTTAAATGCAAAAACGATAAAGTTCAAACTAATTGAAAGATATCACGGTAGCCTTATGGAACTTTACTTTGTAATTACTATTTCAGAATAGAATATGATATTAAAACTCGGGCTAAAATGAAATTTTAATTAGTTTAGAGGTAGGAAACATTTTGTATCGTTTAGCGAGGTGTTGCAACGTATTGTGTGGTAATGTATATACGCTATGGGTACAAAAAGTGTGAGATAAAAACAATGCGGTACGAGTTATTACGATCTTTGTGTTTTATAATGAACGAACAATTGTTGTTGCTGTTTATCTATTTAAAATTGAAAAACATTCCTTTTGCATCTACGTATTATATTGATTTTGATTTTAAATTTAATTTTTGGCTGTTCTACGTAAATAATGGCGTTACTATTTAGACATAAATCTTTTGTTTTTTTAACAGTTAATTTTTTTTTATTTACTTTTTAATTTAGTAGGTACACGGTAGTTTTATTGTAAAATGCAGGCCGTTAGGGTATTACATTTACGACATGATGTTTTGATTAAAAACAGAATGGTTGTTTTTAAAAGCGTTTCAAAGTTTTCTTTTGAAATGAAAAGGTCTTTATAAAACAGTTTACAGGCGAGTGTGCCGCTAGTTACCGGGGCCCGGCTTTACAGCACAAAGGATAATGATGCTCTGTGAGGGAAAGCTGCCAGGTACTGTTCTCGCTTCTACCACATTTATTTTCATTTATGCTTCTAATTTGAAATTGAAATTAATTATCTGTACAAACTAATATTATTAGCATATTATATTTAGAACGATACATACGTAATCCATTGTTTGTACTGGGACGATTACGACATTTTAAACTATGTTTTAGTATAATTTATATAAATAACACAAAATTACGTACCACAGACATGATCTTGTCACTCTGTCAAAGGTAACCTCATCTACCAGTCACTGTCAAATGGCACAGACTCAATAACTTTTAAGAATATAGAATATACTAGTGTTGCTAAATGGCTTACAACTATTTTACCCCGATTTGGTTATCCGGTCAAAGATTCTGGCTGAGAAAAAGAATGATGCTGGATTAAAGAATGATCGTTTGAATAGTATATTTGGAAGTTGGCGTTAGCATTAGTTGGAACTCAGATGTGTCCATTGAACCCAGTCAGCGGGCGCTGCGTGCGGCGTGAGATCCACCGCGGTGTGGTATTTCGTGACTAATGTACACATAATGTCTTTTTGTGAACATCAATCTACGGTTATCTTGAACTTCAATGTAATGAAGGTTATTTAGTGAGGCAAGTGCACATAACGTTTGTTTCTGTAAGATGTGGGAATTAAAGATACGGGTATCGATAGAAATTGATAAAATTAGATTTTTGTTCATTTTTTTCATTGTCAACACTATCGTTACAAAAGTGACTAGACTTATTAGGGGGTGATAAAGTTATCGAACCATAAACAACTATCGAATGAGCAGTGAACGGGCTATGAATGGACTTTGGACCTTCAATAGCTTAATACTTAAGGGTACAGATTTCCGATCGCGTGGTCGTGACGTCGAATCCCGCCATTTGAATATAAATCTTAGCAATGCACAAGCTCAGAGATTATTTGGGATACCTTACCCGAGACGTATAGTGAACTGATGAACAAAAATCTGTTAATATTTTTTTTGATTTATTTACAATAATCAGTAACCGTGCGTATCTTTAAGTATAAACTTTAAAAGAAGTATTAGAAGAAACGAGTGTAGTAACTGACAATGAGAGTCGATCAAGCATGAATAAATACAGTATACATTTTGTATGCTCACCAACTTTCATTAAGCGCTCAATTAAATTCTTGGCACCGCGCGCAGTCTATAAACTGCTTTAGAACGTTTGCTATTCTATTATTATGTTTATGTAACCAGCAATTTTTCTATCATTTCACTTATATAAACGAATACAATTTTAATTGAAGCTAGTTGAATATTTTCTTATGTTTTTGATATTAACATAATCCACATTTTAAATATAAAACATATACTAATTTCGACGATGATAAATCATGATGCTAGTGTGATAAAACCCTTTAAGTTTTGAGGTTATCGCAAAAGCACTTAGTCTTTTCTTATCTATCGCTTGAGTAATACAAAGTAAACACAAAAACAACGAGCAACTACGTGTAATGAATGTAAAAGCTTAACTGATTACGGGAAAACAATATCAAACGTAAGTATAGTTAAAATTGACCGAATGACTTATAGTATCAATTTCATGTTCAAGTCTGTACCTAAAAGAGGTGCAAGTCCAGGACTGGGATGCAATGGTACGGATTCGAGGTAAATGGAGACTTTTCTTGGAGGGCAATACACGCCTGAAGTGTGCTGTCGCTGTCTCACTCTACTTTAGTTCCTACATAGTTATAACAATTTATTAAATACATAGATAATTAAACTATCTTGATTTAAATAGTCTGTGATGGGGAGTATTCTAATAAACTGTTCGTAAGGGAATAACACGATGGCAATCATTGATAAACAGCACTGGGGACTTTCCAGTAATGAAGTTGTAAATTAATCATCCCAGTTCAGGCCTCGCCGGTTAAAACCGGTTCTATCCAGGTAGTTGCAACAGGAATTAAAGCTACGCATCATGTGGTAAACGCTGATAAGTATACTCAGCGATTAATGATTAGATTTAAAACGAATTTTTATGTTTAAGTAAATACGTGGTAATGTATTTAATTCTATATTATATAGCTTTATAATAAAAAAAAAGTATTAAAACTGGTTTAATCTACTAAACCAACCATCAAGACGTACAATATTTGGCAAGCAATGCAGCATTCTTTTTAGTTAATTTTATAACAATCAATTATTAACATTGTTTAATATACGAAAATGATAATTGTTGAAAACAGAACTGAACCTTTGGTTTATCGGTCAACAAACAATATTAGAAGAACAATGAGCCTTTAATAATTGTGATATCATCGATAAATACCGAAGTTTGTATTTGGTGCGTGCTGTCCACTGCCGTCTCGATCGCGCGGCCAGTAAATAACATGACGATGTCACCGTTAGCGGGGCTGACCTGGCGCCGGATTGAGGCCGCGCCGGAGAGTCGACGTCAATTTCGTTTATATTTCGCTTTCCACTCGCACACCGGTCCAGGTTGTAAAGTCTGGATTGACTGACCGAGTTTTTTTTTTCTAAAGTTTTAGAAACGTAAACAAGCGATACAGCTTCCATCATAAGCCTCGGTTAAATACTTTCATAAATCCTTATCTCTTGATTTCATTCATGTGTAAATCATTAAGAGAATTTTAATTAACATATCTCTGTGTTAATCTAGATCATTTCTACTTAATTGCAATGTATATTAACGCCATATATTAGGACAAGGCATGCAATAAAATATGTTAATGGGTTGAATAAAGAGAAATTTAGTAATTTGCCGTCGGGTGTAACAGATTAGTCTCGAAGCTGCGTGGCAATTACGGAATATTGCGATTGACCGCCGCGGCGATTACGGCCGGCGTGGCGGGCACAAGAGCACCATTTATCTGGCATAAAACAGATGCAATAAATGCGATATTATTGCACGTGTTGCGATACGGAAATCGATTTCGACTTTATCGTTATGCTATTTTTGAAATTAGGCTAGGCTGGTCAATAGATTGACCAGAAAAGCAGCATTATAAGCTACAACAACCCATCGTTTTGGGAACAAAATACGTCCGTTAAAGTATTAGAAAGTTGGATCTATGTATTTATTGACAGTTTTATATTAAATGCAATAGTAATTAATTACAAAATTGATAAACATTTCAAATAAACTTACAGTTAAAAAGGAAATAAGAAAGTAATGTAAAAAAAAATGTCGAAATCCTTATAAGCGGTTCGCGTGTTCACATTCGAAAATCGACTTTCGATAGTTTCATGAATAATGCCAAGGTCATGTACACCAAAACTAGTTTCCTTGCGGTGAAGAGATATAGTGGTCGGTTATTTGTTTTAATATCGAAGAGATATTTGGCTGTGTTGTGCTTGAAACTGTTCGCACTCAATGAACCGGTTATTCTGGTGCCGTTCCACATTACCTGTTGCGATGGGTCACCGTGTCGATGTCATACTGACGATAAGATGATATTCTATACATATATACTATGTACTACAACTAAAACATCGTGACAGTTACGAATGTCCTATAGGTTTTGATGAATGAATTTAGAATTTGTTTACAAAATATGTAAAAACCTCTTAAATAAGTCATCGTTCTTTTACTATTATTAGGACAATAACGCCAGCGATAGGGATCATCGTTTTAACAGTTACTACAATAAAATCACATTATACACAACTTTCGTAATATCATACACTTAATTATGTCGGTTAGGAAGCCTACTTCCGAGTCGGGTCTAATTACAGGTGGAAATTAAAGCATTTCAAAATATCAACAATAATTACCACAAAGGCTAAGTTTAAACGTGACTAATACTTCAATTGATTTAATAATCCATTTTTTTTAACTTACATAATTTTAAGGAGATTGTAAACTGGCAACACTGACACAACTGTATCGATTATTTGCTGGCAACACAAGTGTTTTATGTGCGGGCGTTTGCGTATATAGCAATCAATCTTTTGTCGCGACTGCTTGTAGCACGGCTCGTTAGCTAGCTGGGTTGCCGCCGGGAGGTCGATGCGGTTCTCTCGTTACCTGCACGTAATTGGATACGAGCAATATGTCATTCGATGCAATTAATAAATCATTGTATATATCGGATTAATTGCAACTGTAATAAGTAAATCGCTTCCATACGTACTGAACTGATAGGTAAGAACTCTTACGGCAGATATGTAAGGAAATAAATTTGGTTATAATTTTGCGTATTATCGAGATCTTGATAGAGGATTTAAAAGTGTGTATTTACGCAACGTCAAATACTAATGAAAAATACGTTTAGCGGACAAGGAAAATAATCACTTGTATTACGTATGCCTATGATAAAATCTTCCCTTCACCCGACAACTTATTACGAGAAAGATTTGAAAGTTTCAGAATAATTTGAAGCTTATGAAGTTTTAACATGTGAAACATTGCATACAAGAGATCTTATTTACTGTTTTCTTGATAATGATAGATCGAATGTGGGTTAATAAGATGTCTAACTAGTTTATGAAAGCGATGTGTAAAATGTATTATGTTTAGCGGGATTACAACCCGTCGCATCGGTTTCTATTGCAAAGTGTAATCTCGTTTGCAAATGACCCGCGTCAACCGAGCAGGTTCCCGATTTGAGGTCAACGCCACGAGAAATTGCATGGAGGTGGTAATATCAACTCTTTATAATTTCCATGCACCTTTTATTTTCGAAAGACTTTAACGACCGTCTGGCAAGTTGTTAAGCAAGTTCAGTGCATTCGCAATTACGTGAAGAGTGCTTTAATTGAACTAGCGCGGCCTTCAGATGTTGCGTCCTTTGATATTATTAACGTAATAAACATTTTAAAGTTTTTTTTATGCACATTTTGTAATTGCGCAATATCTCAAGGAATAAAATCAAATAGATTACGGCCCTGTCTTATTACTATTACCTTGTAGTTTTATTACGAAAAACAATTTCGTTAACCCTAATATTAGAATAAACATATTAACATAAAACATTATTATGCATTATCTCTGAAAAAAAAATATTGTAGGTCTAAACTTATGATTCTAAATAGCAGCTAAACTCCAGTCGCTTGATTTTCAAAAACATATCAAATACCTTTACATTCAAACTCATCCTGTAACTAATTATATAAAAACTTTTAACATTTAATGACTATTGTGTAAGAAGTTGTTAAGTGAAATAGCCTTTGAATATCTTCCTAAAGTAGCCATATACAAAAGTAAACAGAGACCCAAGGTCGATGTACGATTGTACGGATGACGTCTGATCCACACTGCGCAGGTGCGTTCACCGTACCTTGACGCTCTCCGCTCGGTAGAATTACGACAGTCTATACTGTACTCTTTTTTTTAAATACTACTACATTTTTATTCATTTAGTAACATTTCTTGTAACCAATCCAGATAAACTGGAAACAACTGGATATGGTTCACAATAGTCGAATGCCGGGATTCGAACACACGACCGCTAAATCGGTAGTCGTACCCATAACCGTTAAGCTAATGGCACTACAATTCAATTCTCTTATCTTCTGACAATTTATACTCGCTGTGCTTTACAGGTACACTAATGTAAAAGTCATTTGTCATAAATCCTCCTTCAAGTCTCTCCATGGAGGTTTTATTACACTGCCGTGGAATCCATCAAAAGAGATCTTTTCCCCGACGCTTTGTCTGAAGAAATATTAAAACAAACGCGAAACGTTGCACACAAACTAATAAGTTACATGTTTATGTTTACTAAATTAACACAGCTGCGGTCGTTACGTAGGAACACCCGTATGGAGGAAAAGCGAATTTTGTATGTACCGTTGTCAAAGTGATATGGGTCGAACAAGCTGGGTCTTGTACGGTATTGTGTTTTCATTTACTCTAGAATAATAAACATAGTAAGGCAAATTATAATTAGTGATTGGAAAATTTATATTTAAATTATAAAACTCCGTAAAAGATGTTTTGAAAATAGGTCAACGTGTCTACAACAATCTCTCGGGCCTCAAGAGATGCTACAGATTTCATTTGGAGAGGACTAAATTAAAGAGAAAAAAGCGTTAAGTTACTAAGTTGATGGTTAGCTATTTAGTCAGTACAATTATATAATTTTAGTTCCACAAAAGATAATGAAATACATTTTCTTAAGAGGTTAAGAATGAGCATAAATAAAAGTTTAACTTTTGTAGTAAGGTTTGTTACCTTTGTTATTTAACACTCGGTAACAATTTGTTTTTTGCTCAAATTGTTTCAGGTCACAACAAATATACAAAGGTCACTGCTTTCAAACAATTCTAGCGTGAGTTTTATTTTTATCTGCTACCGGGAAATGTCTTTGTTGTGGAACGGAACGGAAGGAAGCAACTATTTCCTTATTGCTTAGGTAAAACAATTATATATAATTCACCAGCTCATAATTCTAGTAAGCTACTTCTGAGTTTCGCGTGTAATTCGCGACCTGAATAGTCGTAAGCAACGTTAATTACGTCATTATCAAGCTTCAAAGCAAACTGCGTAAAGGTGACCTTGTGTAAACAAAAAAGCTTAATTTACTGTTCAAAATTTTCCCTGGCTTATTGCATCGTTGCTCGTTTCTATAAGCCAGATATTAAACGTACGATTTAGTGAAAACCAGTAAACTATCAAGGGAGGGCTATCGCTGAGTTTGGAACACCTGTTGCGTGTTAGATAACATTATGTTCAACTTGACTGTTATTCTAATCACAATGAACTACACTGCATGCCATTTACACAATGGAACGAATTGTTTTGTCAAAATGATACGTAACAAGCAATACTTTTTAATGCAAGGAAAGCAGATCAAACTTTGATATTAAGTAAATTGTAAGTGAGTAATTTGACATCTGTATAGGACTAGACCATTGTTACAATTTAAGAATACGCAGTCTTTTAAATTTGGAAGCATTTTCATTGTTTATGGTTAGAAAAATTTAAAAATGTCCAAGGCGACGCAGTTCTATCGTCTTGGCATCTTTGGGAAAGGCGTACGCTTAGCAATGGGTGACGTGTGGCTAATATGATGATGAATGCTATAATGACAGAACAATAACTACGTATAAGTTTTAATGCGACGTGTATTAATAAAGTTATTATTAGCGGTTGTTCGTCGTGTGCATCTTCTTATCACATAAGTGCGTATATTTCTTGGTAAATTGTTCACTTGGAGCGTTATCGGCTGTATGCGCCAGACAGGAGCGATAACCTTGTTGCTTGATAGAATTATATTATTTCCTATTACTGTTATTTCTGTCTATCTGCCTCTCTCACATGTAGAGATCCCTTAGTGAATATTCCTCATATTATTACAATTTTTGTAGACTTAAATATAACATAGGTAGAACGATGGGGCCTGTCGTAGCATGCATTGAGCTACAAGTACCGGTGCCTTTTCATTGAGTGCGATAAAAAAGTTATATAAATTCAACAATAAAGGTCTCATTTAGTGTCAAACGACTTTATGTCATTATTTCGCTCAATTGGCTTCTTTTCGTTTAATATTCACTAATGTTACGTTAAATATATATATAAATTATTAAGAGTTTGTAAAGAGAACATAGATAACGCTGCATGTTCACAATAATCAACTCGCATTGCGCATGTCGAGTGATAAGATAAGCCATTGTTTTGTATTGTGTTACGTATTCATATTGGTAGTATAATATCCAAGTTAAATATAACTTTAGAAAACACGTCGCAATATTCACTTTTTTTTTTCTTTTTCGAATGTTGGCTGCTAACAATGCTTGTGTCCCGGTTTATTGCTATTCGAAACGACTCTTCGGCGGACATCCCATCTCCATTCTCTTATATTCCCTAACTAAAACTTTTCTACGTCTAGCACGTCTCTTCTCTTCTTTGAGTAAAGCATACCAGCGCGGTGTTACAGTCTGTTACGTTTATAGTCTTTCAATTGCAAAAAGTTAGTTGCGTATAATCTAATACGCATGACCATTTCTTCTTACAGGTCTCAAAGTCCTTATAAATTGTAATTAATGATTGAGATGACAACATTATTGTTAAGAATTATTCTAGATTTATAACAAGTGAAAACCTGCTCTACCGTATTCTGTACATAATTGTATCGATAACCCAGATATAATGTTATCAACGTTTGATTAACCACGCCATTCGTTTGAATAACATAATTTGCTAGCGATGCTTATCAGATAGTATGGAAATGTTACGTTGTCAAGTAACACTAGTTGATGATGAAATCTATTTTGTTCGACGATGATGAAAGAGAAGAAAGAAAGTTCGTCCTGTTATAGTTTTTTTTTCTATAAAATATTATTAGATTTTTATATGATTATGATATGGTTTATGACAATAGTATTGCGGGATTCGAAATTTCGACCACGCGTTCGGAATTCAACTATGGCCTATGTCCAACAGTGGGCAGACAAAGGCTGCTGATGATGATGATGATGATGTTCGGAATTCTGTACCCTTAACTATTATGCTATTGGTACTTGAGTTCCGTATATACTATTGAAAAATGTAACTTTAATATTGTTTCTTAGTCTGATTAGATAACTTGCGTACAGGAACTTAGCGGTTATGTAGCGAGAAAGTTTTGTTACATGCAATTGTTGAGAATGACTTCACATTATGATTAATTATGCGCATGAGTTGCCGAGTTATGTTTCTTTATAGCTGACGGTAGTACCGTCATAATTTGCGTTTTGTAATATCATTCACTTTCAAACTTCATGTATTCAATAATAGAAAATGCTATGTTATATTTTAACAAATATCAAAATGTATACGATTTGAGAAAGTTTTTATTCTACCATAAATAAACTGCAGAGTCAATGGTTAATAATTTCAAGTCATGTTGAAATAATAATTAGACGACATTACAGTGAAAAACTTAGTTATCGATTTAATTGTTTGCCTTCGCCTGTAATGTTGGTACCTATTTTTCGTGCCTGGGTGTTACAAATAGAAATGTATTTTAGTATAATACATTGTTATTCTTAAGATGTACTTCCAAACTATATGGTCACATAGCGCGTAACTTGATTTAGGTCTAGTGCGGCCATGCGTTATGGTCGTTCGCACGTGTATTGTGCCATCCAATTTTCCGTACACGTATACGGGGCGCGTGCTACAACATGCCAGATCGTGTACGGTATCAATAATTCATTCTGATGACGGATGACGGGTTACTGCAGCTGCGGTCCGCGACCCACTTGGCCGTTCTCATTCCTGTCCCCTAATATCCGACCTACTTTTACGAGACATCCCAACTGACTTTATTGCATTGATGAGTAATGTATTACATTATTACTTGTGAGTAGAAACGATACTAAATTGTTAAAACTTTCGTGATATATTTCACTATACTAGGTACTTATAAAAACGGCTTAACTCGAGTGCAAATCGGAGTCGGTACCGACTACGTTCCAAGCCCGTCGGGGGCTATTCTTCAGGGTGAGTGATATGGTAATATAGGGCGTTCGCCGCCCGTCGCTCACTGTCGGTACCGACGCCGATTAACACGTGAGTTAAGCCGTTTTCATAAGTAAATCGATACCAGTATGTAGAGAGTTGTTGTGGGGTCAAGTAAAAATTGTTCACAAATATGCTAAAAGCGTATAAAAATTTAATATAGTCCACAAATGGTTGAAAAAAAGTAGAAACATTTCATTTGAAATAATAAAACTTGGTCCCAGACAGTCTGGCTTAGCGAAATTTAAAAATTAGTGTTTGGACAACAATGCCAACGGTGCTCTCGGTTTGAAATGATAAAAAAGTTTCAATGCTCAGATGTAAAACATGTATTTTACAGGCGGCGGCAGACGGCCGCTTGGAAAAACTACAATGCCAGATACGGATTCATTGTTTGCGTAACCACAATGCTTGGGATGATCGAATTACTTTTGTTACGGCACATTTTAAATTAAAAACATTTAAATACACTGACGTATTGTTTACATCTAGACAATTTACTCTAATTTCTTTCTAATACAATTTTAGTTAAACACTAAAAACCAGGTGTCCTTTGATTCTATTTTTATATCAATCGTCAATTGTTCTTTTCTATATGTAAGTTATACAGTTGTATACTGCAGAGGTGTTGTTTTGCTTTCTGTTGCCATGGTGACATATGCAAATTCAAACTAACTCGGTTTACTGTGTTGCTCGGCCGTATATCTACGGAATCTAGTTGTGGTCATCTATTATGATTACGTACACTGTGTTCTCCTTTATTGCATCCAACACGAATAGCTTATGAATCTTCATTACGTATGACAACAAAAATGAACGCTATAGACGTTGTACTAAAGTACAATTTCGTTAGAATGAAGTAAGACCATTTTATCTTCTCTCCTCATACAAATTTCGGTAATAAAATAAAGATGACAGCCTCGATACTGTACGCCGTTTGTCGGCTCCCAGCTATCGCTATTTTCCGACATTCAAATAGGTTTCATATGAAATAAATGATAATTCTATGATAAATTACATAGTGTTTATGTTAATTAAGCGTGTAATATATCGAAAAGGTGTTTCGTAACACATAAAAACGTTAGATACGTGGGAAAAACAAATGGTTTAATGTACATTTAGTTCTTACTACCACCAAAACAAAACGGGGAGTCCAATTTTGATTCACATTAACATTTCCTAAAAAACCAAAACATTTACAAAAACATAAAGTAACATTGAATTTGTTGTTATGTTAAAAATACCCTTCTTTACTATTTAAACTTCTTAATAATCTACGTTATATAAAAAACATGACATTTAAAAAAACTAAATAATTTAAATTACAAAATTCTATGTTCTAATTTCGGTCAAATATTTCAATTAGAAAACATCATAATAAAGAGCTATAAAAATGTTACGAAGGGCTATTAGTATGTTGTTTTATTCTAACAAATATAGAGTCATCACTTAACGCATAAGCCATTAAGGGAGAGTGGTAAGAGATTGACAGAGTAAGTAAACGCAACGAGCTACATCAAGTTTACATCACTGCCGCTGACGCTAATGGAAAACGGTTTGATTATAACACAATAACTTGGACGTAGTAATTAAGACTTTTATTCTAGTCATATTTTAGACCGAAGGTGTGGATGGATTGCTTGAAAAAAGTGTGTGAGTTCAGTTATGACGGCTGACAGAGATGTATGGAAGAGTAATAGTTGTATGTAGTACTGTGCCGACCCTCCGTAGGGAAAAGAGTAGGTTTTTTTTTTACAAGAGAAGAGGACATACGAGCGGCGAGATCACAAAGGTTGTCGTTTGCCTCCTTCGTGATGATCAAAAGTTTGATGTTGTCGATTCTAGTTATATTTAGTACTGCGAGTTTAATATTATTATCACCGTATTGATCCTATTATTTGAACCACACAATGCATTGGAGCACCTAATTATTTTAATTGTTTGTGAAAATATAGCATGGTTAATGATATCATAAAATGTTAGTCTCATAGAGTGTTAGAATAATAAAATTTGACTCACTCTATTATCGAACTCGTGCGGTTACAACGACATAGCTAGTGCCGTCATGCCTTTGTTTAAACAAACAAATTTAAAGTTGATACAGCAATTACAATCAATGTTATTAATTAGTGTAATCATTACGTTAATATGTTAGTCCGCCGATAGAGGTCGTCCTCATCCATCAAGTAAACTTGGCGATCTTAGTACATTCTGTTGATTTAGTAATATTTCTGCTAATCATTCCAGGCTAACTTAAAAAAGCTTGTGTTATATGCTTTGCAACTGTCAAATGCTTGGATTCGAACCCACCAGCGCTAGAACGGTACCCATTAGGCTATTGACACTTCACAATGATGATGATGATGAATGTGTTTGGGGAATGATGGCATAATCTTATTAGGCAATCACTTTTCCAATTAAACGTCGTTGGTACGAAGCCAAGACGTAACTAGCCATTTTAAATCTTTGACATTTAATTTACTTCAATCACCGCATGGAGTCTTAAATCGTTGGGGCATATCTTGTATATATTTTTTAATTAAAATTTCGTTACAATTAGAAAAAAAAACAATTGAGAATTTAAGCTATTAAATAATGATAAGATTAATGACAATCATTATCAATTAACATCCGATTAATTGATATCAAACAGCCAACGTCAGTAATTTGTAAATGACGTGATAGCCATTGCAAAATATCATTTAAGAATATATTTATATTATCTGATCAAAATTTATATAATACAGTACAGATAAGATAGTTGTCTTCATATAAGCAGAAACAATTAATACTACCAGCAACCTGGATAAAATGGATAGTCCAATATTTCCAATAGTCACAAAAACACAGCTCTAAATATGAGAGACGGATTATCTTATGTGCAGGTTGTTTTACAATGATCAACAACGTGGGATAAATCTAAATATGAAATTCGTAAATCCCAACACATTGGTGCGTGAAGGAAATCAAATTCAGGAATTGCAGATAACTAGCCATGTACCTAATCATCTGAGCCATCCACGTTTATACTCTGTGTATGTAAATAACAAAGGTATTTTATTATTATTTTAAAAGCGACAATGTGTAGGTCGTGACGTAATGAAGCTAGTCATCCCTTGTACAGCGTGCAGTGAACATTTAGCGGGGGTGGTACATTCTCACCCTCTATATGCACATGTGCAACCAATCTGTACTCCCGAGCACAACCAGTGTACACTGACCCTCTCTAATAGGAGCGACTTCGTTTATTGTATGGAACATTGACTCTCTTTGTTGCTTTATAGGTCTTTTTAGTTGGATAATGTACATGTGAACGTTTCACTTCCACGTTCACACACGCTCCCTTTGTAAGGCTGATACATACGGCTGTTATTTTGTCGCCGGTATGAGAAGAATATTTGATTAATGGTACAGTATACTTTGACGTTTGAAATCATATGAAAATATTCTCTTTACATTTAATAAACACTTGATAATTATAAATTTGATTACATATTTTTGTATTTACGATATTTCTTAGATGAAATATTAATACAGTTTTTTTGTTTTATTTGGACAAGCTTGAAATAACTTTTGTTAGAATATAGTTCACGATAATAATCGGGTGGCAGGATTTGAACCTACGACCGCTAGATCGGTAGTCCGTACCAATAATCATCAGGCTACTAGTGCTTCATTATGTACAATGGTTGTAGTGTTAAAAGTAATATGTAGAGTGAAAAATCTGATTTTAACTATTCTCATTAAATTTTTATATAAAAAGACAATACTTTCATGTAAATGAAAGGGCCGTTTGTATGTGCAGAATGTTGGTAATAACAATGGCGTAAGCCCAACACTAGCGTAGCTTGCGGTTCATTGGTGCTGGATATGGGTCAATAACTGAATTTGCATTCAATGTAAGCCAATAAAAGAAGTGTACAACTGTGAAACGAATTGTTTAGCTCTTTTTTTTTTTTTAATAATGGGCAATTGAGTAGCGGGATGGGAGTAAGAAAGAGTTTTCCAACATTAAGACTTGTGTCTCCGCTAATGCCAATTGTTACTTACCAGTTAAAGGCCTTTGGTAACTGAAACAAAAAGAAAAATAAATAAATATCTTTATAGGTGGAATTTAAATTTACATTGTGCCCGGCCTTGTGAGTCTGGTGTGACTATAAAACTTTGCCGCTGTAATAACATAATTCAAATTAACGTTGGCTTTTGTTTCATTCTTACAAAAAATATCGTGAAATATTTAACGGGGTGCTATCAAACGAAATCATTTAAAGATTGGCAGTGAGTCAATATTTTTTTTGAACAAATATTAAATAGTAAATTTAGATTAAAACGGTAGTAACAATGTGAATTTTGTACCAGTATTGTTGAAAGTAGAAATTCCAAGAACTAAATTGTGTTATTTTAAATAAGAACAATTTGAATGTAGTTTGAAAATTAATCGGCTTATCGGATCGTATGTTCCGATGATAGATAATGTGGCAACGCTTTTATGAAATACGTATCATTTCTTAAAATTCTACGATAAAAATGGAAATAAGAGATATAACACGAGGTTTATCTTGTGGCCGTGAACAAAAAGTTTAGATATTTGAATATGAGCTGGAGATTCTGTAGATTTTTTTTTGTCCAATTTTGTATTATTACTTACATATAGTGCGTGACCGAACCTTTAAGACTAAGTTCGGTCTAAGGTGATTTGCAACCCGAGATCCCACTCTCATAAGTAACAAGGTTCGCCATTGATGGATACGTCACGAAGACATCGTCATCATGACGTCAAAATTTTAAAAGGCATTGAGGTGCTGCATTATTTTGTAATACCAAATTTACGTAAGGTAGGATTTGATGTAATTATTAGGCACCGATTAATTAATTAAATAATTAATGTGTTGCTAAGCTCAGATCTTTATTCTCCATTTACTAATTACTCTTTGGGTCTTCAATATAGTTGAACATGACAATGCTAAGTATATTATGCTGTCTTAAATATCAATACGAAAGTTTTTATTTGTCCACAACCGATTAAATCGTTATTCTACAGTATGATCGTAAACGTTTTGATATAAAGGCGTTATTAAAATACACAGGATGTTTAAAAAAAATTACGATCGCCTCCTCCGCTATATAAATGAAAATTGCGTTCTGATTTTGTTTATCCAGATTATCGAAATAACTTTTTAACAATGTTAATCTGTATTGATTCGGATTAATATTGTTCTTTTATGAGGGGAGAGATGAGAATCCAATTGTAGTTAAAAAAAGATGTTTTAATTATTTGAAATATATTTATAAATCTGGTCTTGTAACATTTTAAATAAACTAGTAAAGAATTCTGGGGTGTAAAGCAATAAGCAATTGTAAAGAATGGGTCCTTTCGCTATAATCTACAATAACGACATAATAAAAACACAAAGGCGTAGTCTTTCCATGTTAAGTTCATAGTATATAACTCACATGTCGAAAGTATATAACAATTCGCAAAGAGATTGAGTTCGAATTGAGAGAAAGTTACGAGCTCTTCACATTGGAAGAATTTCCGAGAGCAGGCAAAGTTAAACTGCGGCGTTATAATTATTTTCAGAACAAGTCTAGTCTTAACTTGTTAACTAGAAATTTTAAGTAAACACCCGCTATATGTGGAGACAGATTTTTTTGTATGTATTTGAAACAGTAATACATAAGGGATTATAAAAAAAGTACCGTTACAGAGTATGTGGATTTATGTCGCCGAAATTACATTTATATTATGTCGGCGTCCTTAACAAATAATAAACACAGTTCCGTACTTCGTCGTCTCCCTTGTATTCAATTGTGAAGATATTGTGAAGCATCCTTATCATCTCTTAAAAAGGATATCGTAAATTTTGTTACGGTGCTTTTAAAGATTACGTAAGAATTTATCGTTAAATGATTTGGTACATCAAACAGTGAATATAACACCATACAATAATCGCCATTAGCCTAATGAATTCGACTACGGATATCCGATCACATGGTCCAGAATTCGAATGCCGCCATTCGACTATTGCCGTAAACCTTATCCTAGCACAAGCTTAGTTGGAGGGGTAAAAAAAAATAGTAAATTAATAAAAATCTGCTTAAACTTAAAAGAAAATACAATTATGATATCTACGTCAATGTTCATAGACATTAAAAAAATATTATAGTTAACATGTAATCGTTATGTACAGCAAACCTACTAGGGTGTAATAAATTCGGTACATCGAAATCTTTTAATATAGTCCCAATATCATTGGCTCGTGCGCTAACAAGATCAATCAGTGGGACGTCGCACACACTTCCCTGACAGACGGATCAAATAAAAACATATCGACGTCCATCTAAATATAAATTCCGCGTACATGTTTGGATGACGCGTGACCTTCCAATGTTTACATTACAGGATAAATTTCCTAGTAAAGTTTAAAGCTATATTATTCAACATACCATACAATTACTAATAACGTTGAATAAAATTATACGTAACAATTAAATGTAAATTCTCAGGATTCATTTAGTATTACGTTTGTCGAATTAAGCAACGATAGCGGTGGTAATATCTTCCCACGTTATTGCATTAGCTAATGGTACTTGTGGTGAATCATTCATGTGAATGCAATCATTGGAACATTATTCCAAATCTCACCCTTCCTATAAATACTCCACAAAGCCCTAGGGACCAGGTTGGCTACAGAAATGTTTTTTTTTTTTAATAAAAATATATATAATTCCACTCTCAATTGTTTATAGAAAACGTCGATTTATACAAAATATTATAGAGGGCGTTTAGCTTCGGTATATGCATACTTTTTTTTATATTTGCACAGCGATCGTCATTGTTCAAACACAATAAAAGAATCCACAACACAGCGCAGCGCTTAACGTTCTAAAGACGTCCCCAATTTTGTTCAAATATATTTGAAAACGGACGATGCATGGCAAAATGTTTTATTAAAAAAAAAAAAACTGGCCACAGGAGGGTTGGCGGATCCCTCAATC